>JAJPUD010012922.1:0-29406 GCA_023553655.1 Myrmecobius fasciatus
TTCTTCTTCTTCTTCTTCTTCTTCTTCTTCTTCTTCTTCTTCTTCTTTCTTCTTTTTTACTACTATGGTTGGGCTGGGCTCCTGGGGTATAGGGGGCACTGTCTCAAGTTTCCAGTGCAGTTCTGAGCTTTGGCTTTGAGCACAGCACCCCCTTGTGGTTGCAGAGGTTGCTTTGCCTGCTCTGTGCAGGAATCAGCCTGGTGTCCCAGAGTTTGTCTTCTGAGACGGAATAGAGTGTATGGAATAGAGTGCTTCTCTGCTAAGCCAGGACCTTGGGTCTCAGTTGCTGATTTGGCGTGATTAAAACCTTCCCCCTCCCCATCATTCCCTCCCTCCAGCTTTCCCAGAGTCTGTCTGAGCTGGGATGAACTCCTTTTTCATTGCAGTGACACTGACCTTTCTTGGAGTTTTTCCAATCTATAATGAATTGGAGAGAAGTTTCATTCCATCAGACTCTGTTCAGAGACTCCATCTCATATGGTTTTCCAAAGAAATTGGGAGGACTTGGGCAGCTTCCTGGCTTTACTTTGCCATCTTTCCTCTACCTCCAAAAAATAAGTTTAGAACAACTGCACATGTTTAGCCTATGATTGCTTGCTCTCTTGAAGATGAGAGAAGAGGGAAAGGAGGGAGAAAAAAAATTAGAACACAAAGTTTTTAGAGGTGATTGTTGAAAACTATTTTGGCCTTTATTTGGAAAAAATAATATACTAGTGAAAAAAATAAACTTAAAAAAAGGAAAGGAAAACTACTTTTTAATACAGAAATATGTTTAAATGAATCATTCACATTTAACCTATATCAGAATGCTTGCTGAAGGGAGAGGTAAGGGAGGGAGGGAGAAAATGTGGAACACAAAACCTTACAAAAATGAATGTTGGAAAATATTTTACATCTATTTAGAGAAATAAATTACTATTAGAAAAAAAACTTATACTCATTAAAAACTATATGATCTCATAATAGTTTCTCACCGTGTACTTTACAACTTGGTAAATATTAGAAAATTAATAAGGCATTTACAAATAAAACAGAAGTTTTAAAACATGATATTCTTTTTTAATAAATTAACAAAACATGGTTAACTTTCAAAAATTCTCCAAAATTAGCTTACATGTAAATTAGGAATGAAAATTCTATAATATATTTTACATGATAAGAACTACTATTTGCAATACAGCTACCCAGTATAAAATATGCCTTTATAATAATTTATGTTGTATGGGCTATTGACAAGAGATATTTAACATGCCATTAAATTGCTTTATTATATATTTTAAAATTATTACTCATGGGCCTAGTATATTTTCAACTGCAGTATTATATAAAGAAAGAAACCCAATATAAAAGATATTGGGAGCTCTGAAAATATATGGGTTGTTTATATTCTAGGCAATTGTGTAAAATATTTGCTCCCAGAATGAGGATCATGAAGCCCAGAGCCTGAGAAAATTATCAATATCTTATCTAAATTAAAATCTAAATTAAATCTGTTTTTTTCATATGATCTAACTTATTTTCTTTTGTGAGACTTCAATTATTGTAGTCAATTTATTGTTGTTTCCAAGAATACAAGTGAGGGGAAACTTTCAAAATCAGAGAAAGAATCCCTTAGAACAATTGAAAGAACTTAATTCAGAACAAAATAAAGGTGAGATCAGAGCTCTTAAATGGTTGTGGGATGGGGAGGAGAATTTTGTGTGTATATGACAATAGCTTTAACTTTTCTAATGAGTTTTTCTTAGTCACTTTAGATATAGGATAATCACTTTTCAAGTTTTGAATGATCTGAAAATATAGATATTTCTCAGACTATCAAAATAGTAGAATTGACATTTTTTCAAAACTAAATTTTAAAAAAAGTTTTAGTTTTTCTTGAGCTGAATTTTGAAATACATTAAGGTTTATAATAGCTGAAGTCTAACATTCTCTAATTCCAATAAAATTTAAAAGTTTAGGGAAACCTTACAGGAGGACTCCTCCATATATATTTTTTGTGCATTAGAATCAGGCAACTTGGATTGAAAAAATTAATATGTGAGTATAAAAACAAGTTATGTAATTTAATTCCAAATCTCATTAATGCCTGTTTTTCCTTTTAAAAAAAATTAATTTGATTAAAAGGTTTTTCTGTTTGAATAATTATGAAACACAGCAGTTATAGGGTAAAATGAATGAATTTCTCTTAGTAGAATTAAAGAGTTTGTATTACTAATTTGATTGAATGATTCATATCCCTAGCAAAATGAAAACACAGCCTACAAAAATTATCTTAAGATTAAATTATTTTGTAACCATTGGTTGAACAAGAAATTCTTTGAAATTATGTAAACACTTAATTACCCAATAAATACTTAGGTGGCACTATGTCTAATAAGAATTTGCAAAACATCTGGATATCTGTAATCACCTAGAAGATCTACCTGATCAAAATATTTTTTTCAGCTTATAGATAGTAAACAAAAAATAAAATATTATGTGAAACATTTAATAATTCTTGAAATTTCCTCAAAGCAACACGAAACAACAATACAGACTGAATTAAAAAAAACTGCAGAGAAATAGAAATGTTTTGTAGGATATTTTACCCAATAATTTTATGTTTTCCCCAAGTCTATAAATTAAAATTCTAGGAGCATCTACTATACTTTAAATGCTATTCAATATTCTGGAATATTCTGTTATTCAAAATCAGAATTATTGTATATTTATCTAGGACAAGTTTACTTCCATAAAGCTTCAAAATAAATATCAAAAAACAAAACAAAAAACAAAACAAAAATCAGGACCTTACCACATAATTTAAAAGATAACTTTAATGTATGATTAATGTGGGCAAAGCTTTGAATTCATGTTCATTGATTCCAAATTTAAATCCATTTGAGCTACATCAGAGTTTGCAAGAAATCTGTGGGGAACAATAGTATGGATTTTGCTATCTTGATTTATTGTTTTAAAATTTAAAAGTTTAAAATTAAGTTTCAAAAAATAAAGTATTAGAAAGTTTATGTAACTTGTCCAAGTTGCTGGGGGTCACAGATTTACAGATGGTGATATCCTTATACTCCATCTACTATAACTCTCTCCATAAGTTAGGACAAAAAATGTTCAGGTCAGAAAAGTAGTGAGCAGGAGACTTGAGATTTGATCCGAGGTCCTTGGATTCGAAATCCATTCTTCTTTCCCTAGAATTAAAGATCTTGTTCCATTTCTAGCCACTATTACCTACATGGTGAAAGGATTTATTTGCAAGCTTGCTTCTGGTAAATGGAGAATGCAAAATGATTGGTATATATGATTTAGCTAATTTGTATGAGAAAAAAAATTGCCGAGCCAGTTGTGGGATCCTCTATTGGATGATGGAGATTACAATTTATTAATCAATTTATAGACATAAATAAATTATTGTTCAAAAAATAAACAAGGGTTTAAACCACCCAGAATCAATAAGCATAATTAAAACAATAGTATGCCACAGTCATTTATTTGATTGTCCTACAGCTGCCTGGTGGAATTAGCGAAGCATGGAGCCAAATAGCTAACACTACATTTAGTTTCATTTACTGAAATAATGAAAGTATGTTAATGACAAAGTACCAAAGTGTATAATAGGAATTAATGTAGCATGAAATAAAATTATGTTTGGAAATCAAGGAGAGTACAGTAAAAGTTGAAAAGTCTTTAAATGAACATTGTAGAATACATATTTGGAAATGACTACTATATCATTTTTATGCAATGGTATCTGCAAATTATATACCATGAGAAATGACAGCAATAAGCACAAGAAAGACAAATACTAGTATATAAAAGTATTTTAAGTTCAGATATTCAAAATAGTTTTCTATAATCACAGAAAATAGGAGCTTCAAAACATCTGTATGAAAAGTGCCTCTTTTCTTCAATTTACATTGCTAAGTATTTTCAATCAGAACTCTTTTTTGAACTTCTCATGATAAAATTTTCTTTACATTAAAATACATGCACATCTGTGTCAGGCAGAGTGGCTTAGAAGAATAAGCAATTATTGAGAAAAGTGAAAATAGCAACTTCTATATTTTATACTTATGTGATCTTAGGGAAAAATCGCATTACACATGTTGGTTTAGCTTTTCCTCATTTATAAAAGAGTCAATTTATTATTACCAATATTATTTTCAACTTTAAATGTTATATATTTGTCACATGTACATAAATGTCATAGATATCTCATATATACATTCACATGTTTGTGTATACATGTGTGTATGTGTATGCAAATGTGTTTGTATATATAAATGCATATAAATACTTTCATATCTCAAATCATATTCCATATATAATGATCATGCCTAATATGATATTTTTTGGTAATTTTATTTATGGACTCAATAAAATTCTAAGAGACATTTTTAAACCACTTATCAATTGTAGAGGGGGGGGCGGTGGATAGAGAATATAAGCCTATGATTTAATCAATGTGAGAAATGGAAAATTCCCTCCCCTGGTGGAAATAGGAAACTCATTTTAATTACCACTCTTAGAAGATTCCCAGAGGTACTGGAAGATGAAACAACTTGCTCAGAGTCAAATAGTTAGATATTAAAGTCAGGGTTTGAAACCAAGTTTTACTGAGTCAGAAACCAGTTTTTCTCTCCACAATAAATATTACCTCTGCTCCTAAGAGTAATGCTCTTAAGAGAAAAGATTTCTTGTGTCAATATCATAATTTTTTATAATTTATAAAAATAATATTTTATATTATTAATGGGCATGTTCAATAAATGTAGTTACCTATTTTAGTATTATTTGATAAGAAGTTATCTGTATTCAGAGACAGAACTGATAGAGTTATTTATAGAAGAATTTTACATGTGGATGTATACACTTTCACACAAACCTATTTGTGTCTAATGGTAGCCATATCTAGCATATATAGGGATAGGAAGAAAAAATAAATTTACCTGACAAATTATACATATATATACATATCTACATATATATATATACATGTATTTAAAAGAAATAAGTTGTATACAATAGATTTGCAGTTTTATGTACAATCATCTTTTATTATATTGCTATATAATATTATGGATGTTATATTATTATGAAAAGGCCTTTTAAAATTACCTTTATTACTTAAATGAAAAAAAAGAAGCCTGACCTCTGTTTTGGAACCAATAAATTATTAAAACATTTTCTTTCATATGCTGGATAGATTCTTTATGGAGAATTTATGAGAGGACATGGATAAAAATAAGATGATAAAGATTTTGTTTAGATTTAACAGACCAAAATTAAACTTCTTGTTCTTCCAGCCATATACCATTGATATAACACTGCAAGTGAATTGGTAAAATAATATATCCAGGACTGGTTTTTTTTTTTTTTCCTGGTGTAAAATGAGAGGAGAGTGCTATATGATATAAATCCTAAGATAAAGGAGTAATGAAGGGGTCATGAGATGCACTTGTGGAAGAAATACTCCAATCAATAAAATCATGCAATCTGTCAGAAGTACCAATGGTAAATATATACATATTTGGTAAAATTTTTTTTTTTTTTTTTTTTTTTTTTTTTTTTTTTTTTTTTTTTTTTGCTTTTGCAAATAAAGTAAATGTATCATCACTGAATTCAAAAAAGTTTTTTCTACTAAATTTTGCGTATTATAAAATATTTAAGAAAAGGGTCTTACCTTTAGTATTGTAATTCTCACATTTTTAATACATAGATTCACAAATTAAATTTTATTTTAAGAGCTGAAAAAATTATGCTCTTTATTTAACATTTTCTGATGTTTTGTGAATATTTCTCAGGCTAATTTATCCTTTATCAAAAGACTGGTTTGAAACCCAGCTCTGAGATTTAAATGTTTGACTTTGGCAAAGTCATTTGAACTCCTTATACCTTAGTTTCTTATGTAAAATTAAAATATTGGAATTTTTATTTCTAACTTCTGTATTCATTTGGAAATAATCTTGATATTTAATATGCAGTAAGGATACAAATTTAATTTATGCCATCTTTTGGGGTTATTTCATTATTTTTTTCAAATGTTCAATTCCTGACTTTATCCCATGCTAAGCTAGTGGACTCATTTATTTCTCTTATGTTTTGAACCAGAATTTTTCAATTGATTTTTTTACCCAGTTTAACTACTATAATTTCTTTGGTGATTATTGCTTAGTAATATAGTTTGAAATCTGGTACTAATACAACCCTTTCCTTCCTACTTTTTAATTACTATTTTTTTTTTACTTTACATTCTTGACCTCTGTTCCCAAGATTAATTTTGTTATTTTTATTCTAGTGAAATATGAAAATAAATTAAATAAAAAGGAAAAATCATTTCAAATATGTAGATAAGGAAAGTATTTCTGACCAAGTAATGGAGAAAATATTATAGAATGTAAGGTAGATTTATCTATCTGCATTTAAAAAAATTTTTCACACATCAAAAGAACGTATTTAAAATTCAATAAAAGAAAAATATTGCAATAATTGCCTCTGATAAATACATGATTTTCAAGGAATACAAGAATTTTATTGATGTTTATGAGAATAAGATCTGTTGAACAATTTTTTTTTATTTTATTTTCGCTGGGGCAATTGGGGTTAAATGACTTCCTCAGGGTCACATAGCTAGGAAGTTATGTGTCTGAGTGTCTGAGGTCAAAGTTGAATTCAGTTTCTCCTGACTTCAGGGCTGGTGCTGTATTCACTGCAGCACCTAGTTGATCTTACTTAATAATTTTCTAATACCTAAAGACAGTCAGTTCTCAAAGTAAGATTAGCTAAAGTAGCAACAGCCATATACCAAGATGATCAAAATCCCTAATACTGAGATAAATT
The DNA here is from genome assembly GCA_023553655.1 of Myrmecobius fasciatus. NCBI lineage: Eukaryota > Metazoa > Chordata > Mammalia > Dasyuromorphia > Myrmecobiidae > Myrmecobius > Myrmecobius fasciatus. The sequence continues at coordinate 6,835 of JAJPUD010012922.1, forward strand.
TTAATTAGAGTCACTACATATTTTCAGCTCATACCCATCGGTTTAGCAAATTAAAAAAAAAGAAAGAAAGAAAATGTTTTAATATTGGAAAAACTATAGGATTAAAAAGTCACATTAATGAATTATTGCTGGAGCTCTGAACTGGTACAACTATACTAAAAATCATTTGGAGTTATATCTCCAGACTCATTAAACTGTATGAATGTTCTTACTCAATAACATTTTTAAGTGGATATATAACAGAGATAAAATAAAGAGGAAAACGACCCATATGTCACCATAAAGTGATAGATTAAAAATGTAAATAACAACAGTAACAGTAACAATTATTATTATTATAATTATTATAATTTTTAAAAGGCCTTCTCTTTTGAACATGAGTAATGAAGCAATTTATGTACCTTAACTCTATCATGTTAGTTATCGTTTTTCTTTTATATTTTAATTAGGATGGATAGGAGGGAAACTAAATGTTTGTTAATTGGAAAACATGGAATGAAAACAAAATTTCAAAAATAGCTGGATGGCCTTTGATGTCATGAGCAGTTTTACATTTTAAATCTTATGATCCTCTCACTATCTTGAAAAAAAGTACTAGTAGGAAATTTATGTTAAGGGGAAGTGTCAACAGAAATATTGTATCTTCTTTGTTTAAAGAGAGGTATAGAATAGATAAAACAGTTCCTAAGGTAGCTATTTTGGTATTGTGGTAATTATGGTAATGATTAATAATATGGAACAAAAGCCCTCATGAAGTTTGAAAATTGCTGCAAATGACTGAAATGCGAGCCCTACCATAAACAATAATTTTAGTAAAATAAATAAATTCGCAGATTGTTAATGAGTAGTTGCAAAGCAAAATAATTCTTATTAGTTTCATTCAGATGAAGCTTTAAGGACTTTATTATTTATGTGCCATTCTAGCCACAGGTGAGAATAGAAAGGGAGGACAGAAAATGCTGAAGTGACAAGTTAAGGTAATCACGATAGAACATTCCTTTAGGAATTTCTGATAAACATAACTAAAGAATTAAATTAAAATTTTGATCATGTGACATTAGAAGGTCTACTAACATACAAGAAACACATATCATCCTAGTAGATGTCTTCTACTAGAAGTACTTGGCAGTATTTCTCTGCCTTTCCAAATATCACACATAATAACAAAACTAATCAAGTAACTTTTGAAACCATGAATATATTAAATTTATATTATAGTTTCTGATGCTTTCTGGAAGAATGTATATAGATTTTTTTTTGCCATAGTTAGAAATTGCTCTACATAATATTTGGATCAGTTCAACAATGCATCAATTTCTCAGTTTTCCTACATCCTTTCCAAAATATTTCATTATCCTTTTTTGTCCTATTAACCAAACTAATAATTGTGATTAGCACAACCAGATAGTTTTAATTTGTTTTTCTCCAATCAATAATGATTTAGAGCACTTTCCCATACATATTATGATTATTTCAGCTGAAAGCTTATTGTTCATATTTTTAATAATTTATTGTGTGGAAAATAGCTCTTATTTTCATAAATTTTACTTGGTTCACTATGTATTTGAGAGACAAAACAATCAGAGAAATTTGCTTTAAAATTTTTTTGTTATGATTGCTAACTGTATTTCCCTCCATCCTATCCCTCCACCATTTTTTTATTCTCTTCTTTTATCTTGTCACCCCTCAAAAGTGGTTTGCTTCTGACTGCCACCTCCCCCAATCCACTTTTCATTCTGTGAGCACAAATCCTCATCTTATCCCTTTCCCCTTCTACTTTCCTTTAGGGTAAAATAGATTTCTACATTCAATTTAGTGAATATTTTTCCCTCTTTAAGGGATTTTTGAATAATGTAAGGTTCAAATTTTACCCACATCTCCTCTGTTTTCCCCCTTTGTTAAAAGATCTTTTGTTGCCTCATGTAAAAATGTGAAGTAATTTACCCCATTCAATCTCTTCCTTATCCTTTCTCCTACTGAATTCCTCTTTCACCCCTTAATTTTTGGATGTCTTCCCAGCATATTCAATTCATACCTAGGTCCTCTGTCTATATATACCCCTTCTCACAACAATAATAAAAAGTATCAACTTCCCATGTAGGATTGTAAAATGATCAATTCTATCAGGTTCTGGATACTTAAATTTTTCTGCTTCCTTAGAAACTAATATTTGAAAGTTAGATTTTATATTCAACTCTGGTCTTTCCTCAGGAAAACTTGAAAGTCCTTTTCCTAGGGAATTCTCTAGGAAAACTGGGACATGATGGAGTTGTTAAATGATCCAACCACTATGGAAAAAATTTGTAACTCTGCCCAAAGGTATAAAACTGTGTATACCTTTTGACCCATCAGTACCCCATTGGGTCCGTATACTAAGGAAATCATTAAGAAGGGAAAAGGATGTTCAAACATGTTTGTAGTAGCTTTTTGTGGTAGGAATTTAGAAAATATCCATCAACTGGGGAATGGTTGAATAACATATAATATATATATAATATAAATATAAATGTAAATGTAATATAAAATAATGAATATTATTGTTCTATAAAGAATGATAAACAAGGTGATTTTAGAAAAGCCTGGAAAGATTTTTTTTTAATTTTATTTTATTTGCATAACATATGTGTGGGTAATTCTTCAACAATAACCCTTACATAGCTTTCCGTTACAAATTTTCCCCCCAACTCCCCACCCCTCCCCTAGATGGCAGGATATCCACTACATGTTAATTATGTTAAAATATTGGCAAATCGAATATATGTATACATATTTCCAAACTTATCATTGTTGTGCAAGAAAAATCTTATCTACACAAACGATATATCAGATAAAGGAAACACAATGTAAGCAAACATCAATCAAGGAGTATGAGAATGTTATGTTGTGGTCCACATTTCGCATCCCTCTCTCTGGGTGTATATGGCTTTCTTCAGTGAACAATTGGAGGTGGTTTGAAACATATCATTGTTGAAGAGAGCCATGTCCATCAGAATTAATTGTCATATAGTACTGTTGTTGCCGTGTATAATGATCTCCTGGTTCTGCTCATTTCACTCAGCATCAGTTCATGTAAGTCTCTCCAGGCCTCTCTGAAATCATCTTGCTGGTCATTTCTTACAGAACAATAATATTCCATAATGTTCATATACCATAATTTATTCAGCCATTCTCCAATTGAAGAAGCCTGGAAAGATTTACATAAACTGATACTAAGTGAAAAAAGCAGAAACAGTAATGCATTGTACACAATTACAGCAAGAATGTGCAATGATCAATTATGAAAGACTTGGTTCTTCTCAGTGCTTCAGTGATCCAAAATAATCCTAATAGACTTATGGCAGAAAATGCCATCTGCATCCAGAAAAATGAACTAAGGAGATTGAATGTAAATTAATGTGGTGTTCATTTCTTCGTTCTGTTTTTTTCTCTCTTGTTTTTTTTCTTTTGTTCTGATTTTTCTTTCTCAACATTGCTCAGAAAGAAATGTGTGTTGAAAAACAGTTAATATACATGTATAATTAGGAAAAGAAAAAAAGAAAGAAAATCCTTTTTGAGCTCTCCCATGTCCTGAAAACAATTCATATTTTTCTTTCAGGTCTTTTCTGTATTCTAATAAGTATGTCTTTTGATGTTTCTTGTCACCATACTAACTCTGTATAGTCAGAATTACTTTTTTTACTGTTTGCTCACTTTTTCAGAATATTTTTACTCTCTGCTAAAGTGGGGCTCTGATTTCAGGGCAAAGGGTTCATTGTTTCAAATCTTAGGGGGTTTGTACAACTATTTTCAGACATACTTCTAGAGACCTGAAAGTTTTCAGGTCTTCCAAGGAAGATTAATATAGGGAGAAGGATTCCTGATTCATTGTGACCAAAAGTTCATGTGTGCTAGTACTCCAACTTGTCCTGGGACTGTGAATGAGGACTGTAACCTGGGTTTGAGTATAATCAAAGCAACAGTCCTATGCCCAGTGACAGCAAGGGGACCTTTGAATCTTTTCTGTTGTTCAACTCCTGTGTCATGTTTGTGCTGAGAATTCCAAAAGCCTACTTTTAGTTTACTGTGGTGATTCCACACCCCTGTGGACTGCACTGGATTGTACTTCACTCTTACTGCCCCCATGTGACAGATCCTATCTGATAACTCTTTAAGTTTTCTTGGGCTAGAAAATTGTTTCTCCTCATCCTTCTGTAGGTTCTACCACTTTAGAATTTGTTTAATGGAATTATTGAAAGGGGTTCATGCAATTTGGGGGAGAACTCAGGCAAGCCACTATGGTCTTTTTTTTTCTTCTTTTTTTAATTGTAATTATTTCTTAAAACTTCAATACAAAATGGAAAAAAATGCAGGAAAAAAACTTTGCCATGTGCACAGGAGAACATGAGAGCATATATATATATGTATATATATGTATATATATATATATATATATATATTAGATATACATATTTTAAATATATAACAATAAGTTGTCATTTAAAAAAAAACAGATGTAATCATTCTGCAATTGATAAATTATGAAATCATATGAACTATGCCCCAAGGGCTATAAATTCATTCACATCCTTTGACCTAACAATATAACAATTAGGATTGAATACCAAAAGAGATTAATATACACACAGAGACATATTTTCCTTTAGTTCTCTGCTCTGGCCTCCAAATCAAGAACTCTTCCCTTCTATACATGCAGCAGCCAACAGCAGAATCCCAACTGCTTCTTCACTCACCAAGTATACTGTTTCCTTCTCACATAGAGCGGTATCTCAGCAAGACTACTGGGTTTGATGTTCCTTATTGACAGAGATTCCCTCAATCTTCCTAGACTCACACTCTTGACACCAGTCTGTCTGGGAGAGGAAAGCTTTTGTATTTGGTGTTGGGGCTAGCTCCCACTGCAGCTAGTCCCAAGCCTTCCTTGCTTGATGTTTCAGTGAAGCCAGTCAGAAGGTGTTTTTTACCTCACACTGGCCAAACTTCTAGCTGAGTCTTTCTTCAGATATCCTCTAGAATCTTTTCCCCAAGTCTATAATTCTTTTCTGCCATTCAGACTCCACTCTTTGTACTTATGTTCTTCAAAGAGTGCTGATTACTTATTGTACATCATGCTATAATATTAAGTACCTTACATTTTTAAAGTAAAAAAGAATGAAAAAGGCAATAGAACTAAAGAAAGTCTACAATATAGCTTAAAAGTCATTTAATATAAATCCTTCATTTTAAAGGTGAGACAAATGAGATTCAGGGAGATGGAGGTAAGACAATATGGACAAACACATACTTAATGGTTTTTAATGTATTATCCAAAATTGTGCCTTATACTTTGACAAAATTTTAATGAATAATGATAGGAGTTTTTCTCAGAGTAACACACCAAGCCAAGATTTTAATTTATTTGCTGCCTTCAAATTCAATGCGCTTTCACTAGTGCTAAGGTTCATTTAATGACTGAGATTAGAATAATTTCATCCTATTGTAAAATGGATAGTAGGATAGTTGAATTAAGAAATCAAATTTGCCTTGTAGTTTATAAGCTAGCTTGGCAAGAATATTTCTAGTGTGAAAATTTTAGAATATTTAAATTTTTTGACAGTTGTATTACCAAAAACTTATTTTAAAAATCCTTGTCCAGTTCAGTATTCCATAAATATCAGAAAACATCCTTTTCAGTGAGGGTAGTTCAGCTAGCATAAATCCTATTTTTATGGTACTATAACCATAGCTTTCACTTTACTGAAAGTAACAGTAAGGAGCTAATGTGAATTTGCAGGTAGCTAAGATTGCTGCTGGAAGTATGTATTAGATCTCCCTTTCTTCTGTGGAGGGTGTTAAAGTTTTGGCACTCAAAAATATCCACACTTCAACTAATGGAAAGGAAGAAAATCATCTTATGAAACTGCAAAATAGAGAGATATGTTTTTACACAGAAAAGCTTCAATTGTTTTTGAAAAATGCAGTATAGAAAGAGTCTATACTTCTATTGACTTCATGTAGATGAGACTCATAACCTGATCTATCATAGTCAAAGGCATAAACATTTTTTGATATATGTGTGTTTGTGTGTGTGTTCATGCACATACAAATAAAATATCACTACAATGAAAGATTACTAAAATAAGAAAAGTTCAAGTTAAAAGAATTCTGGAATTTTATGTCATAAACAAGTTGGAAATAAATGACCTAAAAGAAGGAAATAATCAAAACAAAACAGGATGAAGAAAGATAGTATTCATCTATTGTTAGTGAACTTGTGAATTGTTTGGAATACTATGATAAAAAATGTGGAATGATTTGAGAATAAAAAAGTTATGTTCAAACATTTTCCTCTGGAGATTATACTATTAGGCAAATACTCTGCAGATATTGGAGAAAGATTCAATATGTATAAATAAAAAATACTTAGAATAGTAGGGTTTCTTTTTGTCAGCAAAACAAACAAAGACTACAACAATAAGGAAAAAAAGTAAATCTTGAAGTACATGCAATGGTCATCATTTTGGGAATGACTAACAAATTATTGTAAATTAAGTAGTATAATGATAGTGTGAAAAAATGAAAAATTCAAGTAATGGTGATATCACCCATGAACACCAAAGTAAAGTAAAAGCAAAGAATACTAAAAGGAAGAATAATCTTCCCCCTCTGAAGAGAGATGAGGAATTATAACTTTCTTCTTTTTAGAGATATTAGGAACTAAGGGTAATGAACATTCCATTCCATGTTTGATATAGTCATTGCATTATTTTTCTTAGTAACATTTTCTTTTTTTATAAGAAAAGGCTCATTAGATAAGTGGGTATTATAAGATGAAATTACTGAATTAGGAAAAAAAGGAATCTCTAAAACTCCAGAGGATAAAATAGATAATATTTACTTTGTTTAGATCCAAAGAACAGAAGTATAGAGAAAAGTTCTGGAAATGGATTTGTCACTAATAGTGGGCATATGCTCTTCAACATAAAATTTCAATATAAACAAACATGGAATTGAGAATGATCATTTTTTAAAAGGATAAAACATGGAATGATAAAATTTTGTAAAAGTGACATAAGAAAGAGGATTATAGGATTTTGTACAATGAACTGTTTTATAAAAAATTGACTTACTTTTATTCATTCATCTGCCTTGCTTCTGAGACTCTACAGTTTATATTTCAGCTTGAAAGAATATATTGATGATACCTTATCTAAGCTGAAAAAGATATTTACACCTAAGCTGCTTGTCCAGTATTAAATCTGAATGATGCACCTGTATTTCATGATAAATATATTTCTATATCACCAACATAGTTACTGATGATATTAGAGGAATTCCATATATACACATACATACACATACATAAATAAAAGAATATATGTAAATATGTGTACACATATACATGTTCATACATAATGAAGAAACATAATTGTTTGCCCTTCCCAAAATGATGATTGTTCCCTTTTTTCTATGTCAATTTTGTTATTTTTCTTGATAACGTTGTTTTTAAAATTTTTAACATTGCTATCAAAAAAGTTATATTTTAAATATTCTGGTGTAAATTGAGATTTTCTTTGTGTTTCTGCCTTTCTTAATATGTATCCCTTATTAGTGCCATCTCTAGAGGAAAAGATATGCATGTTGACGACTTTTTTCATACAATTTCAAATATTTTACCCAGTGGATAAGGGAGCCTTCTTAATTCTCTCCAATTTTGATTATTTGCATTTCTTGGGTTATCTGCTGTTTTGTGTATATAAACACTTGTGTGTACATACACACATATTCATGCATATATACTAAAATACATATGGATACATGCCATTACATACATACATACATACATATATACACACAAATGCCTTGTGTATGTATATATGTACAATTCTGTATTTCATTTGTAGCTTCACGTAAATTTTACAAAAAAAAAGAACAAATAAATTTAGATTAATTTATTATCACTGGATGTATTATACCAATAGACAAGTGTGGAATATAAATGACTATCTCCTCATTAAAGTGATTAGTGTTTGAAAATGAACTTAGAATTATTACTATATAAATTGAATTCATCATTCATTTCTAGACATAATGTTTTATTTCAAAATTAGAGATTTTCTTTGGTGACGTGGACAGTGCTTGTTGATCAGCAGAAAAAAAAAAAACCTTCCTAAACACATTTCCTAAATAACTTAAAATAATTATTAAGGTCAGGACACATTTACCCTCAAATTATGTAAAATTTTCACATTTTTTTTTCATCTCAAATAAAGCTACGTGTCTGAGACCAGATTTGAACTCAGGTCCTCCTGACTTCAGGGCTGGTGCTCTATCCACTGTGCCACTAGCTGCCCCGGTAATTTAAATTATATAATAATTCATTTTCCTTGATTTTAAAAGTTAATATTGTCACAATTGTAATACTTTTTTTGTATTTCTGCTTTCTTGATTTTGTTTCAGTTCATGCAAGTCTTCTCATGATCTCTTGAGTATGTTGTGATCATCATTTCTTATGGAGAATTATTATCTGTGACTCTGGCATACCAAAATTTATGTAGTAATTTATGTATGTAATTTCATACAATTTGTATGAAAGAGCAGGATTTTTCTCCACTTGTTGATGCATGTGGAAAATTCTCACCTTGGGAGAAAAAATAAATGTAGTATATTAAGTACTTTTGAATGATCAGAATATTTACATTAACTTTATGTTAAGATTCTGATTTGGAAACTCATTGGAGATTACATATCTAAATATTTTATTTTACAAATAAGAAAACTGATCTATCAATTGGAGAGTGGCTGAATAAATTATGGTATATGAATGTTATGGAATATTATTGCTCTGTAAGAAACAACCAACAGAACGATTTCAGAGAGGCCTGGAGAGACTTGCATGAACTGATGCTGAGTGAAACGAGCAGAATCAGGAGATCATCATACACAGCAACAACAGTATTACATGATGATCAATTCTGATGGACATGGCTCTCTGCAACAAAGAATTGTCTCAAACCAGTTCCAATTGTTCACTGAAGAAAACCATATACACCCAGAGAGAGGGAAATGAAATATGGACCACAACGTAACATTTTCATGATCTCTATCGACATTTGCTTGCATTGTGTTGCCTTTCTCTGATTCTTTTTTTTTTCTTGTAGATAGGATTTTTCTTGCATAACTTCTCAAGCATTTCAACATTATTAACATGTAGTGGACTTTCTGCCATCTAGGGGAGGGGAGGGGACTGGGGGTAAAATTTGTAATGGAAAGCTTTGTAAAGATCAATGTTGGGGAACTACCCATACATATGTTATACAAATAAAAAGCTTTAATAAAAACAAAAAGAAAACTGATCTATATGAAAGTTACTATAATTTTTTTCACAATATCAAAGGAATCAATCAGTCAATCATATTTATTAAGCATCTATTATAATATAGGGACTGTGTAAAGTGATGGGAATACAAAGAAAGAGAGATAAGCCTATTCTCAAAAAGCTCAGTCTAATTATGTTGACAACATGGAAACAATTATGTATTCCTATAGACACATATGTATCTCTTAGCATACAGAATAACAGAGGACTGCTAAGGAGAATTGGGATAGACCGTGTTGAAAATGGGATTTGAAAGAAGAAAAGATAGACTTCAGAGCCATATCTTTAAATTCCAAATAAAATTATCTTCCCAGTTGTGGAATTTTAACCAACATCTGTCATGTGCACAATACATGCACAGTTAAATAGAATTCCCAGAGCTTTATTTGAGATGAAAAAAAAATGTGAAAATTTTACATAATTTGAGGGTAAATGTGTCCTGACCTTAATAATTATTTTAAGTTATTTAGGAAATGTGTTTAGGAAGGTTTTTTTTTTTTTCTGCTGATCAACAAGCACTGTCCACGTCACCAAAGAAAATCTCTAATTTTGAAATAAAACATTATGTCTAGAAATGAATGATGAATTCAATTTATATAGTAATAATTCTAAGTTCATTTTCAAACACTAATCACTTTAATAAGGAGATAGTCATTTATATTCCACACTTGTCTATTGGTATAATACATCCAGTGATAATAAATTAATCTAAATTTATTTGTTCTTTTTTTTGTAAAATTTACTATGCTTCTATCATTGGCAAATTCTATTAAATTCCTTTATGATCTGCTTACATTTAAAGACGACTTGGGTCATCTGAATAAATACTTTATTCAGTTAAAAAGGCTACTGACATAATTAAACCTATTCTTTCCTATTTTTTGCTCATCACCTTCTAAAACAAATTCTATCTACTTCATCTTCACACCCAATTCAGGTAAGATAATGCATTGAAAAGTGAGTTACATTTGGTTTTAAAGCTTAGTTCTAACCCTAGTGAGTTTAAGAAAAATAATTTATCCTATATGGTGTCCAATTTCCTTATATTCATACATGAAAACATAATTTAGGTAGAAATCTCAGAGAGACTTTGGTTGTTGTTGAATATTTGAGAGGCAAAGAATTGAATCTTTGGTGAGTTTTAGTTTAATTGTCATCCGGAGAGAGTTAACTGTTATGACTGAGAGACACTATATGAGGCAAAGAAAGAAATAATAAAACCAATTTCCTGAGAGCTGAGGGAATAAACATGTTTGAGAAAATTCAGTTTTCTCAAAATGTCTTTTCACTTTAACACTAAACTCAAGAAGAAAATATCGAAAATTCTTGAAAAGCTTTAAATTAGCAGCCTGAGAAAAATTTAGTACTATTTCAACTGCATCTTTGTCTCAAGCTCCACAGTTAAGAAATTATAACAGGTGATCTTCAGGGACTTAGGTTGACATGGTGAAAACATTTTTAGACAGAATCAGAATGATCTAATATTGAATCATGTTTCTAAATGGCTATCATGACACTTAATGTCAGAAACAAGAGATTGACTTGTCCAACAATAAGATGAGACTCAATGATTTTCATTTTCCTTATCAGCTAAAATGGAATGTTATGATAAATTGCAATATTAATGTCTGCAACACTTACTTTCTATGGCTAATATAAGATTTACATAAGGAAGTAATGTATGTAAAGTCATTTGAAAAACATTAAAAGTCAAATATAAAGTACCATTAATTCTGAATGTTTAAAAAAGAGGGCAAAACCCAACTTATCTCATGTTAAAAAAAATTTTAAAGAGAACAAAAAAAACATAGATGTATCTCTCAAATAAATGCATTTCCTGTGTTTGACCTAAGTTTGGTATATGATTTCCCCCTCCCCCTTGTTCATTAAACTTTTCATTTCCCCAGAGAAAAGCTAGTATCAAACATCAATGAATAGAATGGACATTTTTAGAATTTATACTTCTGAGTGTCAATAATGTGATTTTTTCCTGAGAAGTTGTAGTTTGAATAAAAAATAACTAGAAATAATTTTATGGGGAAAATATAGTACAATAGAATTTCAAATTGATAGGTCCATAAGAATCCCATATCCTCAGAAATGCCCCTAGAACTCTTAGGAGGAATTGTACCCTTGCTCTGAATACCCAACCTGTTAGTGCTATTAGGCACCTGGATAAGAAGTATTATATACTTAAATAGAATAAGCATTTATATACTATATGTATATATATGCACATATGTATAGAAATAGATAGATATAGATATCTCTCTCTTTATATATATATATATATATGTATGCATATGTGTGTGTGTGTGTGTGTGTGTGTGTATGATGTGTAGTATCAGTATAGAGAGTATGTCACTGTACTTGGTTGATGCAATTCCTACTTATTCGAAGTGGGAAACCTAATTACAGAAAGGCATGATGATGTAGAATAGAAGTACCCTAATTTCTGAATTCAGATCATGTACAGATACAATGTAACTGATTCTGACCACATAGATAATCATCACTTCATCTCTTAGAGTATAAGTCTCCTGAGAGCAGAACCTTATTTATTATCTTATCCTTATTTACCTTTTAATTACCAGTCTAAAACATTGCTTGGTGCTCCTTATAAATGCACGATTGATGGAAATATGTTATTTTTTTCCAGCCATTGAACAATCACATATTACTTTTGGAATTGTAAGTTCTTACTTGAAGATCATTAAACATTTTTAATTATTTAAGCAGAAGATATTCAAAGTGGTACAATGTTTCAGTGTTTAATTTAACTTTTGATAGAGAAGGAAAGTTCCACTGAAGGACTGATTTTGAATTTTGTGTTTTTTGTACTCTAAACCTCCATTGTGATCTCAAAAATAGTCATGTGACTCTGACCACAAATAGCAATGTGATCATCTCTGAAATGTTAAAGAGGAAGCAATGACTTGAAAATTTCTCAAGTTATTAGTGATTCCTTCTAAAGAACAACTGAAAAAGCCTAATACTCTTTAGCAGATGCCATGTCTAACTCAATGTTACAGCAGCCCTTCTGTTCCTTACTACTTAAATAGAATATCAAAGGAAGCACATATGCATAGTTTAATATTTAGAATGCTATTTAACTGATCGAGCTCCTTTTATGCTATTTTAGTGCTTTGGATTTTAGAAAGTAGAAAATTGTTGTCTTAAAATACATTTTGTTGCAGCTCTTCAAAACATAAAAATAAATGTGGAGCATTTACTAGTGAGATGTTGGAATGAGACATTATAAAGCAGATAGGACCAGACATGCCTGGATTTAAGATGCCAAAATGTTGATATATTTATCTAAGCTTTATAAAAGTGAGCACTGTATTTATTCTGAATGAGTCATAAGCATATGCTAATCCCAGTAAAAAGGAGACAAAAGAATTGAAAAGCCCAAGTTAAACATTATCTTCAGTCACAGAAACAAGTCCATTTGTAGGCTTAGGAATTTCATTTTGTTTGGAAAAAAAATTCTCTTTCCCAAAACAGAGAGAGAGAATAAGAGAATTTTAATTTTAGGTTTATTTTTATAAAAATGGACCCCATGTAAGGAACAGGAGTGCTTTGCTTTGACTCTAATTCAATGCTGCAGAGGTAAGAGAAGCAAAATCTGTGATATAAATATACATATTCACATACAGATATACACAGATACACAATTACATGCATACTTATATATGTATACACATAACAAAAATGATATATACACCAACCTGCTTTAGTACATATACTTATATCAATAAAAGAATAGGCAAAGGTGTGATCTAGTTGAGACAAGGAAACTCAAATGAAACAATTCCTTTTTGGCAATGTAGATAATTACCTAATATAAGAGAATCTTGCATACAGATATTGAAAAGTTCTTATAGGTCATCTAGATCAGCCTCATAAATAAGAAAACTTTGGCTCAGAGAATCTAAGTTAGAGTTAGAGAGCCAGAGTTGGGATTCATAGACTCTTCTTATTCTCAAGTACTTGATAAGACCATACAAAGCTACATGTATACTTTTATACCTTAAATATTAGATGCAGACTAAACTTTGAAATGAAAATCATTATTAGCCCTGGAATGGTAACGAGAAGGATGATATGTCAAAATCTTGCTGATTGGAGATATAATGGAATTAGTCCTTCCATGGATATAAGGTTTAATGTGGAATCTTTTGACTAATTAGAAAATGGCTGCATGATTTTTCTTAAATAATTCAGTTGCTTGCATTCCCTAACCTTGTAGCAAAACAAAAGTCTGCATACTATTAGTTTTAATAAAAACAAAAACAACCATATTATGCATATTTCTCTCTAAAAACTTTTTGCTTGGGTTGTTTCTCCCCAGTTCTATGTGCTAGTTATGGCCTCATTTTATATTTGTTCCCAAATATAATTTAAGTGGAAGTTAATAAAATTTGAGAAACATTTATCAAATGTCTATAATATTCAAAGGACATTCCCAGGAACTGAAATATGTAAAGTCAAAAATCAAAACAATTCTTACCTTCAGGGATTTATATTCTTTTGGAAAGATGAAAATACAGAAATATATAAGAAAGTATGTTCATGGTAAAAAGAAATCATCATTAATACATGTTGTTTACATTTAATTCTGTGTTGGACAGTATAAGAGATAAGCAGAAAAGCAATATCCATTCTTTTTTAAAAGTTTCTGTAAAGTTGTTTCATTCAAACAATGAAAGAATTACAAAAAATATTCATTCATTATGAAAAAGTAGAACATCCTATTTAATCCTAGAAATTTGAAGGAATGAATTTATTAATCCTTCAAACAACTTCAGAGTCATGATATTATATTATGAAAAATAAATATACAAAATTTCATTTGCATGAGATTTTTAGGAAGAGTTCATGGTCAAAATGTGATCCCTATAAAAAATGGCCAATGCAAAGTGTGATGTAATACTAATATTCTTGTAACCTAAAACTAAATGGCTTATCATTTTACTTGAAGTTAATTTCATTAAACTTTGTAGTCTCCAATCTTAGGGCCTACATTATTAGTAAGATGATTCTTGAATAATGATTTGTGCTTTATTAATTAATGTAAAAATCTGTAGAAGTTTCTGGGATTTGAATATAGGTAACAAAGTAGCTTGTGGGTATTATACTATGTAGGAATTATTATTATTATTATACTGTATAGGAATACTGGTTATGTAGAGAAATTGATTTTTTTAAATTGAATTGAATAATTCCTAAAGATATCTGTAATAACATGCAAATGTGCCCCTCATCCATTTTTGAATTAGATATTACCAATATAAAAGTGCATGCCTGAATTCAATAATACTTTCTTTAGGAATATTGAGTTTTTGCATTGGTTATTTTAGCTAAGGAATTAATTAAAACGTTTTTACGTCTATCTTCCAAATATATATAATATTGGGAAGAAATGCATAGGTAATTTTTATTTAAAATACTAATTTTTGTCTTTCTGTGCATAAAATTTATATAAGAATCTGTTTCAAGAAGCATAGTTGATAAATGTTGAAATGTATTTCTTTCTGTTAAACATGAAAATCAGCTATTTCAAAAACAAAAAACAAACAAACAAAAAAAACAATTTGATGTGGGGACCAGAAAGAACTATTTGATCTTACTTGGATGGCATGGGAGTAGATTTTAAACAAACCAAATGAATCAGATGAAGGAGAAAAAAAAAACATAAATTGTCAGTTTACTTGTATGAATTCATGTTGTATACTTAGAATAACATTGCTTTTAGTGAACAATTTCTCTATTACACACGGTATTAGCAGTGTGAAGACAGGCAAGGAACAGCCTCTCTGAGACTTAGATTTCACATCTGTAAAATGGGGCTAGTAATAGTTCTTGGGAAAATTAAAGTTCAAATGAGATTATGTATGTTGTATTTTAGAATCCCCAAAGTGATATATCATTTTCTTTCTTATTGTTATATTGACAAAAATATTAAGGGAAAAGGGTAGAAATTAAGCTAAACTCAGCAATAGGTTTTGGATAGAAAGATATCAGCAAGTTGAAAGATCAAAGAGTGATAGACACAATCTGAAAACATCCAAAATTAGATTTGAAATCAGCAGAAGTTATATCCATCTGAAGTAGCTTTCACAAACATAGATGTCAAAACAAATAATAATTTAGTCAAATATCCAAAAAAATGAGTTAAGTACCTAGGTATTCAATGGTTAATGAATGTGAGGGAAACAAAGTAGCTGGAATCAATTTTGCTTGAGGCATGTATATGGTGGGATAGTAGGGGAGCAGTGTCTTCACAGCAAGTATAACTCAATTAGACAATATTTGATATAAAAATTGAGAAAAATAAAGGGAAAAATACTAAGATTATTCTTGTAAAGTGGAAAAGATCACAACATTTATCTACAATAATTCAGACATTTTTAAGAAAATGAGAGCCAGACTACAACATTAAAGAACTTTCTACCATACTATAATAAGACTATTACTCAATCAGCACAACTGTTGACTTTAGATTCTTCAGAAAACTTTTTTTTAAATTCATGTTAGGAACACTTAGATACTTCCTGAGAGAAAGGAATATGTAAGTTTTTCAAACCTACAGTTTGCAGATGGAGATAGCTAGGTGTTGCAGTGGATAAACTATTGACTTTTTAGTCAGGAAGACCCGAGTTCAAATTCAGACAGATACTTAATAGCTGAGTGACCCTGGAAAAGTCACTTATCAACCTGTTTATATCAGTTTTTTTTTAATCTGTAAACTGAAGAAAGAAATGGAAAAACCACTAATGATATCTTTGCCAATAAACCACCAATAAAGGCTCATAAAGAGTCAGACATGACAATTTGCAAATAAAGAGAAAGTCTTTCATATGTTTTCTTTCAGTGATCCAAATACTTAGTTAATATTCCAAAATATTCAATAAAAGAAAAACAAAGTCACCAAAGAACTCAAACATTTGTCAGTACCATTTATCAAAACAAAAATAAGTAAAAAATTTGGCAAATACTGAACACTGAAATATGTTCAAATTATGGAAATGTAGTGTGTTATAAAGGTTTGATAGATGTGAAAATTATTAGAGAAACAGTGGAATATTGAATGAACTGGTACAAAGTGAAGATATCAGAGGCATAAAATAAAATACAATGTCTAAAATAATTTAAATAAGAACAATACTTAATCTGGTCAAAAATGTTAGTTAATAATTGATTTCACTTGTCTGAAGTTGTCACAATTCCTTCAATGGGGTAAAGAAAATTTAATATACAAGAATAGAAATTGTACATGCTTATTCAGTCACAATCATTGAATGGCATTTCTATGCTAATTATGCAAGAGTGTCAAATTCTTTTTAATATTTTGTTTTTGTTTTTTAAATGGTAACTTTCTCCTTGCTTAAAAATATTTTCCCCATATTTGGAATCTAAAAGAGGCTGTATTCATAAGTGATATTATATCAGGAATTAATTTCTAGAGGAGGGAATCATGATCCTCTTTTATGTGAGGAGAACAGTCTTTGTAGTATATTAATTTAATTACTTTTAAAAATATTATTGAGACTAAGGTTTGTTCAAATAATTAAAAACTAAAATTACTATTATCACTTCTTAGTTCTCACAGGACAAAACAAACTAGAAGAGCTATGGAATATTTTCATGATATTTGGTTGCTAGAAAATGATGAGTAATTCAGACAAGGATGCTTTTATCAACAGAAATCATCTTGAGTTGTGCTCAGTGTCTATGCTAGCTGAATATACTTTTCCTAATAAGCTAAGTAAATTGTTTTTGTTTGTTTAAAGTTGAATAACTCATGGGCATATAATTCCTATATCAAAAGTAAACTGCCAAGGGACAGGACCAGCCAAGAATTATCTACTGAAGAAACAAAGGCAGTGAAAAAATGCAAAGGAATTGTTATATGGAAATAATAATAATGGCACTGTTCATATTATCTGTTTGAAAATTCAAAAGAATATTCCATACGGGAACCTTGCAGGCACAAACTATGAAAAGATCACACTGACAGGCTTGCAGATTATGGTATCTTGTCTAGTTCACTCTTGCAATCTGTTCAGTCTGAATCATACCTGAAAACATAGGATTTTATTGTCTTATGGAATAGATGGCCCATGATTTTCTTCTAATATTTGAAATATTTCCCATTACTTCTGTGGTACCAATCTTTTTCTCTTGCATTTTTGGCCTGCTAATATTCTGAAAGGAATGAATGCTATATGAATATACATCATGAGAAACATGCAGTAGAGTATAAGTTTGTTGAAGACAGTCTTGTACATGTTTTTTTGTTTGCCATTCTAACACCTGTTTCAGTATCTGACATGGTTTTTAATGAATACTTGTTATGCTGCTTGAACTGAACACAATCTCTTAGAAGAATCAAAGTTTCATGAATAGGTTAAGTGTAATGCTTGACCAAACACAAATTCACTACTATTGACTATAAAAGACATCATCAAAATTTGTATGATCTGAAAAAGAGGCAGACTGCTCTTGAGGCAGAATGAGATTCCATTACAGAATTCATTTGCTTCATTGAAAGCAAGAGTGGAAGTTGTTTAACCTTTCTCCACACATTAGGTAGGATCCTCTAGGGGGAGGTTCCAGTATGGTAAGACTTAGGTAAGAATTATACGGGATAAGAATGCATGGGTGGGTAGACGAACCACATGGCACTATAGATATTTTGATGGATTGAAATTTAGAATTTGAGAAGTTGATAGATTCAAGTGAAATTAAATTGGATTACTTTATTTTATTTTGTTTAAAAAATTATTTGTGGTTGAACGCCCCAAAAATGTTCCTTATTAGACTGAACACTTTTAGAGCAAGTCAAAAGTCAAAGTAGGACTTCTCTTAAAATGATTTTCAAAACTAAATCCAGTAACTTTGGAAGCAGGTCATATTTGCTGTATCCTTGCTTTAAGGTTATATATTAATTTTGATTTGAAGAATTTTAGCATAATTTTATATGCAAAATATACTTTTTTAATGTTTCTGAGTTTTTTATTATTTAAATAATAAACCATATTTAAATAGTAATTAAAAGTTTACAAGATACCATTTTCTACATAAACCAAAAATGATAAGTTGTTGAAGAGGTAATATTTCCATTTTAGAGATGAGGAAATTAACATCACTAGAAGTTAAGTGATTTCTGTTAACAAAACTTGTAAGTAGAATAACTGGGATTTGAATACAAGTTCTTTGAATCAAGAGTCAGCTTTCCTGTGTCATTCTACAAAATCTCTCTGATGCTAAATCACTTACTTTTCCTTAAATTAAAGAAGAGATTCTTCCAAGTATCCTTCCAAAAATATGCTTCCAAAAAAAGCATGTTTCAAATGTGTTAATTTGGAGCATATGGTAATATCTTGGAGAAATATTAAATATGAAAAAGTTAATAAAACTTTCGTACTTCCTCTTAATTTGTCAAATTGTTATATTTAATAGTAACTTTAAAAATAATTTAAGACATTTAAGGACAAGATTAGACATCTACATGGCACAGTGTTAGAGTACTGTGTCAGAGTAGAGAGTCTTGTTCAGGTTTTTTGTTTGTCATTATAGTCAGAAAGTCAGGAAGAACTGAATTCAAATCCAGGCTCAGACAAGTTACTGAGCAAGTCATTTCACCCTGTTTGCTCAGTTTCCTTATCTGTGAAATGAGCTGGAGAAGAAAATGACAAACTATTCTAGTACATTTGCCAAGAAAAATACTAGATGACATTATAAAACATTGGACAAGATTGAACAACAATATTTTCAACAACATTCAATGCTGTTTGTTCTTAACAAATCTAGGAAGTAAGTGTTCTTATGCTTCCTATTTTGCAAATGAGAAAACTGAGGTAAATTGAAGTTAATTTTCTTTCCTAGAATCACAAAAGTAGTAAGAATCTGAGTGTGGATTTGAAGTCACATTTTCCTAATCACAAGTCTCATTCTTTCTCCACTGAAAGACCTAGCTGTCTAGAGTATTTACCAAAACTTCACAGATAATATCCATATGCCAATCATGATTAGCCAATTTTATCTTAATAATTCAATCTTGAGGGGGGGAGCAAGTTACTACATTTTATTGGGAAACATTACCATCATGATAATCTTATAAAGTTATTGATTCATAGAAATCTGAATTATCAGAGGGAAATTTTTTATTGTATATGTTCCTAGTAGACTGGGATTAAGCAACGGACATTGAAAAGGAACTAATTTAAGTCTGATACTAGGATAAACATACTAAGAAATAAACCATGCAAAAGATTAATAGGTTTTCTAGGGATATAGGAGGCAGTGGCTTAGCCCCTATTTTAAAAAAGGTATTGTTTCCAAAATTTTCAATAGTGAAAAGAGAATAGAATTGAGAGATAGTATGAATTCAGATCCCTTTTCTTTCTCTTGTTCTCTATATAATCAGTAATTTCTGGGGACCTCAGATTTCTCTATGTGCAAAATAGGAATGAGGTAGCTTCAGGTCTTATAAGAGAAGACACAAACTAATTTTTTTTTTTATTTTTTGTCAATCTAAAAGAAATGAAATGAAAGGTGCCATCTGGTTCACAAGAGAAAGAGAGAAAAGAGCACCAAAATGTCTTGTTATAAAGGACAAAATGTGAGAAAATAATACTAGTGAGAGAAAGAGAGATTCTTACCCAAATTTTAAGGGTCATCAAGTTTTGTTGGGACTTTCTAAATTTAGACCTCCATGAAAAAGATTTCCATTTACTCCCTCCTCTTTTTTTTCTAACTTTAGTTCCATGTTTATATCAGAAAAATGGTCTCTATTGGTTCTCCAACTGTGATCTTGAGGAACATTTTTTGAAGGAAAATAGTATACTTTCTCTATTATCCAAAATCAAAGAAAACAAGCTAAATATACATATTACATAATTCTGAATCTGGCAAATCTTCATATGTTTTATCACTACTCATCATTGCTTCTATTAACTATCTTCACTATATAGGGATATCAAAGAATAAATTGAGTGAGATGTGAATTAGGAATCAGAATGTTAATTGAAAATATATTTCAGTCAGTTGATAGTCTAGCACAAAAATAATGTTAAATGAAGAAAAAAAAGCACTTTAATAAGCACTCCTTGCCTCTTCCTGAATGTTGCTTTCTCTTTGCATCTACAAGCAAAGACTTGTCTGTGCTGAAAAACAAAGTGATTTTTTTTCAGAACCAAGTTAATGAAGAGGGGATGACAGACTATATTAAATGAAATATACCTTGATACTGGAAAACTGTATTTTTAAATATTAGAGTTGTATGGGGAAAGAATTCATCTGGATAAGGAAATAGAGGGTTATAGACAGAAATGTAGTCAATTCTGAAAGCTGATGCTCTTTGCAAATTCATTTGACTTTTTTGATTTGTCTGAATTTGCAAGGAAGTTATGATCTTTTCAAAGTCCTAGGAATTAAATGTAGCATTTATAAAGTTTTAGAAAACTTTAAAGAAAGATCATAATATTGCATATAAAGCTGAAATTGTTTGGCAATAAAATTCATTCAAGTAAAAATATTTGTCCTTGAAATAAGCATCTTTTATGTTATTTCGAACATTAATAGGCAATAAAGCCACAAACATGTTAACTTTATTATCTGGACCTTGAATTCAGTTAAGTGAAGATTTTAAATGTTTAAATCAACTTTTGTTTGTGGAAACCATTTACAAATCCAAATTGTTTCACATTAAAAATTAAATTAATTAAATTTAATTTATTTTCATTATAGAAATATTAAAAAAAAACCTACTCTCTTGGCAAGGCCGATTATTAGTCCCTGAATTACTGCCATTTGGTTGACCTTATCTGAAACTTTGGCTGAATGGTTCACAAATCCAGAAACTCCTGCTTAGAGATTCCTCTGCACGTATTCTTTTAAATCCTCCTTCCTAAGGACATGGTAGTGAAAAGTTCAGATCCTATTTGTACAAGTCTACTAGACCTTATAAAATTAGAGTTCCATCAAAAATGTCATCTTGGAAAATGGTTCATTGAGTTTATTTTAAAGACAGAATTATGGAATGTTATAATTGGAAGAGACTTAAAGGCAACCACATCCACTTTATATTATTAGGAAATTAAGGGTCAAAAAACCCCAAAATAAAGCAAAATAATAACAAAAGAAGTTGCTCAATATTACACAGAAGCATTGGGAATTGACATTTTGTTTATTTCTGGAGAGGCTTTACCTGCTAGGCAGATGCAGACACCAAGTGGTATTCTGGTACCAGTTCATGATTGATTCCATAGACAATGACATAACATGTCTGTCTACTAAGCCTAAAATATTCAGCCAAGGTTTGAGAGTCAGTGGCCAAGATAGCAACAGACTTGTTTAAAAAATAGTGCACAAAATGTTGTTCTATATGTAGTATAGACTCTTCACTCACTATTTAAACTCCCACTGCCAATGGTAGGTCAGATATCCAACACTTTGGGGGCATACTTTTAATGATATTACTCTTCATTCTTTTTTTTATTAAAGCTTTTTATTTGTATAACATATGTATGGGTAGTTCCCCAACATTGATCTTTACAAAGCTTTCCATTACAAATTTTACCCCCAGTTCCCTCCCCTCCCCTAGATGGCAGGAAGTCCACTACATGTTAATAATGTTGAAATGCTTGAGAAGTTATGCAAGAAAAATCCTATCTACAAGAAAAAATAAAGAATCAGAGAAAGGCAACACAATGCAAACAAATGTCAGTAGAGATCATGAAAATGTTACGTTGTGGTCCATATTTCATTTCCCTCTCTCTGGGTGTATATGGTTTTCTTCAGTGAACAATTGGAACTGGTTTGAGACAATTCTTTGTTGCAGAGAGCCATGTCCATCAGAATTGATCATCATGTAATACTGTTGTTGCTGTGTATGATGATCTCCTGGTTCTGCTCATTTCACTCAGCATCAGTTCATGCAAGTCTCTCCAGGCCTCTCTGAAATTGTCCTGCTGGTCGTTTCTTACAGAGCAATAATATTCCATAACATTCATATACCATAATTTATTCAGCCACTCTCCAATTGATGGGCATCCCTTCAGTTTCCAGTTTCTAGCCACCACAAAAAGGGCCGCCACAAACATTCTTGCACATGTGGGGCCTTTTCCCTCCTCTAAGATCTCTTTGGGATATAGGCCCAGTAGAAACACTGCTGGGTCAAAGGGTATGCACAGTTTGACAACTTTTTG
>JAJPUD010012922.1:29506-46914 GCA_023553655.1 Myrmecobius fasciatus
TTATCTTTTCCTGTCATTTTAGCCAATCTGACAGGTGTGTAGTGGTATCTCAGAGTTGTCTTAATTTGCATTTCTCTGATCAATAGTGATTTGGAGCAACTTTTCATATGACTAGAGATGGTTTTAATTTCATCATCTGAAAATTGTCTGTTCATATCCCTTGACCACTTATCTATTGAAGAGTGGCTTGAATTCTTATATATTTGAGACAATTCTCTATAAATTTTAGAAATGAGGCCTTTATCAGAACCATTAAATGTAAAGATGATTTCCCAATTTGATGCTTCCCTCCTAATCTTGTCTGCATTTGTTTTGTTCGTACAGAAACTTTTTAACTTAAAATAATCAAAATTATCCATCTGGTGTTCAATTAGGAGTTCCAGGTCTTCTTTGGACATAAATTTATTCCATCTCCACAGGTCTGAGAGATAAATTATATTACGTTCCTCTAACTTGCTTACAAAGTCCCTCTTTATATCTAGATCATGAACCCATTTAGATCTTATCTTGGTATGTGGTGTTAGGTATGGATCAAGCCCTAATTTCTTCCACACTAGTTTCCAATTTTCCCAGAAGTTATTACCAAATAGTGAGTATTTATCCCAAAAGCTGGGGTCTTTGGGTTTATCGAACACTAGATTGTTAAGGTTATTGCCTAAATTGTCCTGATATCCTATCCTATGCCACTGATCGACTGCTCTATTTCTTAGCCAGTACCAAACGGTTTTGATGACCGCTGCTTTATAATATAGTTTTAGATCTGGTACAGCAAGGCCACCTTCATCTGCCTTTTTTTTCATTAATCCCCTTGAAATCCTTGACCTTTTGTTCTTCCAAATGAACTTTGCTACTATTTTTTCTAGATCTGTAAAATAATTTCTTGGGAGTTTGATTGGTATGGCACTAAATAAGTAGATTAGTTTGGGTAGTATTGTCATTTTTATTATGTTCGCTCTGCCTACCCATGAGCACTTAATATTTTTCCAATTGATTAGGTCTGATTTTATTTGTGTGGAAAATGTTTTGTAATTTAGTTGGTATAGTTTCTGACTTTTCCTTGGCAGATAGATTCCCAAATATTTTATCCTATCATCTGCTATTTGGAATGGAATTTCTTTTTGTATCTCCTGCTGCTGAACTTTGTTGGTAATA
Organism: Myrmecobius fasciatus; assembly: GCA_023553655.1. Taxonomy (NCBI): domain Eukaryota; kingdom Metazoa; phylum Chordata; class Mammalia; order Dasyuromorphia; family Myrmecobiidae; genus Myrmecobius; species Myrmecobius fasciatus. The sequence continues at coordinate 30,659 of JAJPUD010012922.1, forward strand.
TATAAAAATGCTGATGATTTATGTGGATTAATTTTGAATCCTGCAACTTTGCCAAAGTTGTGAATTCTTTCTAGTAGTTTTTTAGTTGAGTCTCTAGGGTTCTCTAAGTATACCATCATGTCATCTGCAAGAGTGATAATTTGGTTTCTTCATTACCTACTCTGATTCCTTTTATCTCTTTTTCTTCTCTTATTGCTAAAGCTAACATTTCTAATACAATATTAAATAGTAATGGTGACAGTGGGCAGCCTTGTTTCACTCCTGATCTTATGGGGAATGGTTTTAGTTTGTCTCCATTACATATGATGCTTGCTGATGGTTTTAAATAGATGCTGCTGATCATTTTAAGGAAAAGCCCATTTATTCCTATACTCTCTAGTGTTTTTAATAGGAAAGGGTGTTGGATTTTGTCAAAGGCTTTTTCTGCATCTATTGAGATAATCATATGGTTTTTGTTAATTTGGTTATTAATATAATTAATTATGCTGATAGTTTTCCTAATATTGAACTAGCCCTGCATCCCTGGTATAAATCCTACTTGGTCATAGTGTACTATCCTGGGGATGATTTTCTGTAATCTCATTGCTAATATCTTATTTAAAATTTTTGCATCAATATTCATTAGGGAAATTAGTCTATAGTTTTCTTTCTCAGTTTTTACCCTACCTGGTTTAGCTATCAGCACCATATTGGTCTCATAGAAGGATTCTGGCAGTGTACCTTCTGTCCCTATTTTCTCAAATAGTTTGTGTAGTATTGGAATCAATTGTTCTTTGAATGTTTGGTAGAATTCACATGTAAATCCATCTGGCCCTGGAGATTTTTTCTTAGGGAGTTGTTCTATTTCTTTTTCTGATATGGGGCTATTTAAATAATTTATCCTCTTCTGTTAACCTGGGCAATCTATATTTTTGTAGATATTCCTCCATTTCATTTAGATTATCAAACTTACTGGCATAAAGTTGGGCAAAGTAACTCCTAATTATTGCTCTAATTTCCTCTTCATTGGAGAAAAGTTCACCTTATCATTCTTGAGACTAACAATTTGATTTTCCTCTCTCCTTTTTCTTATCAAATTAACTAAAGGCTTATCTATTTTGTTGGTTTTTTCATAGAACCAACTCTTAGTTTTATTTATTACTCTTCATTCTTGACTTCATTGCTTCTCTTTCATTAATCAACTGTTGATATCAAATATATATATATATATATATGTACGTATATATATATATATAGGCTTAAATAGCTTTTAGAAGGACATATTTATTAAAGTGATAGAGTAAGAAAAATCAATGCAACTCATCCATATCCACCCCTAAAAAACTCTGTTATTCAATTCTGTCACCAATGTATAAGGTCCTAAGAATATGGACTCAAGTTTAGGTAGGGCATGTGACAAAGGAATAACTTACATCTCCTGATTTGTGGAATTCCTTTTATTTTTTTCTCCTTTATGAGGTCTTCATAAAATTCCTATTTGGTATAAGGTAGCTTTTTTCTGAGAGTCTTTTAGATTCCTGAAGATACTTTTTTTGTCAAGGGGACTGATTTTTGTCCAGTTTCCAATGAAGTTACTACCAACATTCTTATTGGTCAGAGAAAAGGGTCATAATTAGAATTTCAGACCTTTAAAACCTACACAATTCATCCCCTGGAGAACAGGTATAGACAAACTCCTAACAAGTGATTCCCTTTCAATGACCCAGCTGAAGACACTTGCACCATTAATTTGACCCACACTTAAATATAGGGTTTCAAAATGGCTTTTTTTAATCCAATCCCCATGGGTCCTAATGCTACCTTATTTTAAAAATCCTAATATGTTTCCTCTATAGTGTCACTTCATTTAATCCAATGGTTAGAATTACCTAGTGTCACAACTTAATTAAATAGACTTCACACTTAATTTAATACTTTTGAATCATTCAAAAGAAGCATTTATTCTAAGCTGAATGAGATGTAGCATTTTGTTCAATTACTTTAAGAGGGATGAGGATGATTTATTGATTCAATCAAATCCATACCTTATCTATCTAAGGGTAATAATTATTTTTTAAATGGGATGGGGGCATGGAACTACAGTAAAGCAGTTTAAAATGAATTTTCAGGCTGGTGGGGTAGAGTGAGTGATAGCTGTAATGAACTTATAAAGCAAACCAGGGAGTAGTACAAAGTTAGAAGCAAGAACCAAGGGTTTCAGACAAGAATATAGTGAATCAGTTGGTAGCAAGAATTAAATAAGATGGCATATTTATATCTTATTTCATATTAAGAGCTCAAAACTGGTTGAGTGACATGTACTTAGAATAAAGAAATCCAAGATCAGATTTGATCATAATAATTAGAGACGATTGAGGTCAGAAATAAGGGGTGAAGGTAGGGAGCAGATAAAGGAAATGTTTGGAGGATTTTAGAGGGGTCATGTTTGGTTGATTGCAATAATTGTATGCTTAGCTGGACAAGCAAGCCACACAGAAGGAACTTTTCAGTCAAGTTATGAACTTCAAAGGACAACAAAGAGAGGTATATTAGCCCCAATCAATCAAGTTCAGCTAAGCCTTAGAAAAGTGTTTTTGTTTGTTTGTTTGTTTTGTCTTGTTTTAGTCATAGTTGAAAGATAATGACACAGCTTAGCAAATTTAGAAGAAAATCTTCTAGGTGTAGGTTATCATCAGTTATTGGGTTCCCATGGAAAGGTTGCTGAGGAGTTGCTTCTAGAACCTAAGTCTGGGAATTATATTGTTGGGTCAATAGATTTCCAGTATAGATTTCCAGAGGTCCATGATCTTTGTGGGATGTTTATATATAAATTTACAAAATATATGCATATGCTTGTGTACAGATTTATGTCTATAGCCTATTGCTTTTTTAAACAGATATTCTGTGTAAAAGTTCATAGGCTTCACAAAAGTGCCAAAGTGATTCATGAAAAAATGGAAAAAATATGAAATTATTAAAGTTAGTAAGAACCTCCCCTTTACAATGTTGTGGGGGTTTTTGTTTGTTTTATTGCTGATTAGCACAGAAATGGTATGAAGAAAGACAGGAATGAATTTCTTGATGAAGAACATAAATGTGAGCACCAGATAGAATCACAAAGAATGAAATTAATTATTATATTTTAATGAATAGGAAAAAAAACTTATTCCTGAAATGGGAGTGAACATGATACTGTATGTTTATGACCATCATCTTTTTCAAGCAAGATATTAAAATTAATTTAAAAGTAGAAGAAAAATTAAAATAAAAATATTACATTAAATTTAAAATATTAGTTATTTATTTAAGTAAATCAACAAACTGGTAATATGCAAGCATGGACTTTTTCTTAAAGGTAGATTGTAACCTTTACTTTTTTCCTTGTCAGAGTTTCACTTTTATACAGATTTGCAGACTTGTGTGTATGTGCTTTTTTGGGGATGGGGAGGTTTCTTCCATTTAGTTGAAACATTGTTTTTCTTCTGATTTAATTAATATTGGAATTGTATTCACTAATCATTTCTAAATGATTATATATCAGTTTTAAACTAGTTTTCCCACTTACTGATCACTAGACTATTATCTCATATTTAAAAAAAATATAGACAGTCAGTATGTATCACTCAGTAATATGTTTCCTTTCTCTTACTCTGCCACTGCACTGCACAGTTAATATGGGAAAATAATATAAATAAGAAGATCAAGGGGACCTACCCAGTTCACTTCATGGAAGTGAATCCAAACAAAGTTGCTGATGGGAAGTAGAAAGTACTTTATAAAGGAAAGCTGTGGGAATATTTAGTGCTTCATCCTTGAGTCCTCCAATTAGAGGAAAAAGAAGGAAGTTGCAAACGTGTTGAGATTAAAAAAAAAAAAAAAGACAGAAGCAAACCCTGATAATTTTGTTAAAGAACTCTCCTGTAGCCACTAGGTTATACTGCATAGCATACAAGATTCTCCAATCAGCTAAGGATATTGTATTTGCTGTAGGAGAATCTTAGATAAAACCTGACCATTGGTTTTTTGGTCTGTTTGTTTTATTTTTTTTTTATTTTATTTTTTTTCCTTCCCTCATGGTAGGAAGAATGAGTTCATAGCTGTGACTGCTTGCTGCTTCCTGTGGAGAAGGAGTAAGGGACACATGGATAATTTTAAAAGCTAAATCTCTCAACTTTAATAAAACAGACAAATTCTAGGAATCAGGCAGGCCTCTATATTATCTGTGGTCAAAGGAAAATACAGCAATTAACCTTTAGGAAAAAACAATGTTACTTCTTTATTGTTTATGCATATTTGTACCTATGGAGAATGATAATAAGCCCACTTTCTGTCAGGTCACATTTCACCTTTTCTAAGGCCAAGAACATTAGCTTATTTTATAAAAATAATATAAGGAATTTTAAATCCTCATGTTTAGATTCAGCATTTTTTTTTTTTTGTGGAGGCAATTGGGGTTAAGTGGCCTGCCCAGGGTCACACAGCTAGGAAGTCTTAAATGTCTGAGACTAGATTTGAACTCAGATCCTCCTGACTTCAGGGCTGGTGCTCTATCCACTGTGCTACCTAGCTGCCCTGACTCAGTATATTCTTAAGGATGCACTAGAGGCTTTTCCCAACTCTTTCAAATTTCCATAGCTTATTTTGTGCTGGCAACATTTCAGGAGTTCTATATAATATGCACTCGATGAGAAATTAGGATAAGATTTTTTGGAGTTTGAAATTATATAGAAACTTAAATCAAAAAGAGAAAAATCCATAAGTAATGGAAGATGTTTATCTATTAGCTAATAAATTATGTAAAAGAACATGGTAGTATATGTGTGATAAAGCTTTTAATCAGGTGAGTCTCTGGTCAATTTAAAGAATTCCTACTCCCTCTAAAATAATTGATGATATTGTAGGTTATGAACCTAGCTCCAGTATTTGAAGGACATATTTATGGTAATCATTAACTGATTAGAAATTAAAATATTAAAATTTACTGTGTCTTAGGACTTTAGAATTATCCTCCCTGTAGTATACAAAGGCCACCTGTGGCATGGTTTGGCTTTTTTTCTTTTGTTTCCCAAAACATTTTTTTTCTTGTTTGAACTATCAGAATAGAGTGCTATAAGGCAGAAGGAGAGGATTTATTTTTTTGCATCCCATCCACCCCTCCAAAAAAATTGGTAACTTCTGGGACAAGCATAATGTGAATAACATCCTATAATTGTCTAGTCAAACCTTGAATTGATTTAAATTTTCATTTTCTAGCTGTTTCCTCCTTTTCCTGTTTATAGAACACTGGGATTAGAGTAAAGGATGCTAGGATTGAAATATGGTCAGATGCTTACAACTCCTCTGACCCAGGACAAGTCACAAAACCTTGGACTGCCTCACTTTTTTCAACTCTAAAAAGGGATGATGGCATTTAGCTCTGAAGTTAATTGTATTTGGATCAAATGAGATAATATTTGAAAGTACTTAGCATAGTGCCTGGCACATAGGTGGTACTTAGGAAATGTTTACTTTCTTCCTTTTCCTAAACCCAGAATATAAGTATTGATATTTTCAGTCTTGTACTTTAGCATATGGACAATCTTAAGTCTAAGAGTTACTAAGTTCCAAGGTCACCAAGATGGAGAATTCCTGAGTCAGAGAGGAGTGTCTTAGAGGGATGATATTTTCCTTGAGAAGTAAGACTTTTTGCTGAAGCTTGAGAAGCAAAATTACATCCATTAAGAGAGGTTAAAGGATCTGGACCCTGAAACCTTTTACACTGTTGTTCTGAGTTACTCAAACACTAGATACAGAAAGTAAAGCAAGAATGTGTGAAAAGTAGGGCAGAAATACTTCTACCTTCAACAAAAGTCTAACATATCAAACAGATAATTCGAGTGATATATTTTTGTAATCGTTCATGAGTTTCCATAAGTCCATTGAATATTCTTTTTACCCCTGTGTTTGATGAAGTAAAACGTTCCCATATTTCATGTACAGTACACATTTGGGCTTGGAGGGCCTGCACTCCTGATATTGTAGAAACATATCTGCCATACCTATTTAAGCTCTAATTAGAAAATATTCTGAAATTAATACAAAATATGAATGTGAGAAAAAAATCAAAATGAGAAATTGACAATTTGGAGGATTCAGCCTTTTGGTTTTGAGAATAGTGTAGGCTGAATGGGTGGATATTCTGTCAACTGGGCCAAAGTATGGTGACTATATGCTAACTAAATTCCCCTTCACCTTTTATACATGGTAAGGACAAAGTTGCAGGTCAAGTAGAAAATCAAAAATTTCAACTACTTGAAATTTGTACTGCTTGTTTTCTCTACATGTTTCTTTCCACCTATTTTCTTTTCAGTCCACCAAATTTCAAGCTGTGGAGTTCAATTTTCTCATTTGCAGGTGTGAATATAACCACTCTAGATGCCCCAGCCATCTTCAGAAGTATGACATGTGTCTGACTTCTACCCACATAGTAAATAGCTGTCTTCCTGAATCAACCCTAATTACTGACTGACTGTGACCTTCACTTGAGCTAGATTTGGCCACCATTCAATGAAGAAAACTTTTATTAACTGGTTTCTCACCATTTCTAAGAGACTTCAAAATATTTCCTACAATATTGCTGAAAAAAATAACTTTATTCTCTCAAGTTATGTGGAGTCACTTAATTTGACAGAAAGAATTTCAGAGCTCAGTATACAAAGAGAGATATAAGAAGCTATAGGCTGGTTTGAAGCTAAAATAAACTAGTGGATAATCCTTGATCTGACCACCTGTGCTTTGTAGAGGTGTAATTGAGCTATTAAACACATATTTGGGGGATTTTTTCCCCAAAATAATGTTTGACATTCTTTAGAAGTTACAAGATTTTAAAAAATTTCTCATAATGGTTTTATCTTGATAACTCATTTCTGAATTTCTATAATAGTTACTTCCCTTCAAAATATTTCTCATGAAAGTAAGAAAAAATGCAAAACACTTCCTATAGTACAACTCTAACACATTTTTAAATTGATGCATGTTTTGGACAGATGCAAATTTTTTTTCTGGTTTCAAAGAGAGATAAATATTCCTTGATCTACTGTAGCAAAATATTTCTGATTTTTTTTTTGAAATCTAAAAATGGTACTCATGATAGATCTGTGATCTCAATGTGGGTATTCCTATCGCTCATCCTGTATCACCTTTATTTTTCTCCTTCAAATATGGTCAAATAGGAGGTTCAGTCTACCTGCCAAGTTGGGGTGGAGCTTCTTCATTTTTCTCATTATTGGGGTACCCAATAGTACCCATAGATAATTGTACATCATGCCTTCTACTCTTATTATATAACTAGCTCATTTTTAAAATGCAGGTGTACATTTCTCTTACTATTTAATCCATCAGTTTAAATTAATTTAACCTTGTTTAGACATGTTGAGACTCTTCATTGCCCTTAGAATTATCCTTAAATTGAAGTTTTGGGAGATATTATTGTTCAGTTAAGGCCAAACAACTTCAATGGAAAAGCATTATTGTGCAAAATATTAGTCTTTTATTTTTCAGGGAGAAGTTCAGGATTATTGTAAGGGCTATCCAATCTCTCTAAACTAATCCAATGTGTTCTAAAACTATTGTTCAATTTTGACTCCAATTAATTGTCCCTGTTCAATTTCTGAACAAAACACTCGATATTAATTAGCTAGAGCTGTTTTGCACCAGATTAAGGGAGCTGATACTTAAATTTTCAGTATGATCATTCACATGGTCATTCATATAATCAGCAAATTCAACTGGTTTGAATCATCTCATTGTTGAAGAGAGCCATGTCCATCAGAATTGACCATCAAGTAGTCTTGTTGCTGTGTATAATGATCTCCTGGTTCTTCTCATTTCACTCACCATCAGTTCATGCAAGTCTCTTCAGGCCTCTCTGAAATCGTCCTGCTGGTCGTTTCTTACAGAACAATAATACTCCATGACATTCATATACCATAATTTATTCAGCCATTCTGCAGCTGATGGACATCCACTCAGTTTCCAGTTTCTTGCCACTACAAAAAGGGCTGCCACAAACTTTCTTGCACATGTGGGCCCCTTTCCTTCCTTTAAGATCTCTTTGAGCTATAAGCCCAGTAGAAATACTGCTGGATCAAAGGGTATGCACAGTTTGATAACTCTTTGAGGATAGTTCCAAATTGGTCTCCAGAATGTTTGGATCTATTCACAGTTCCACAATGTATTAGTGTCCCACTTTTCTGACATCCCTTCGAACATTCATCCGTATAATTTCCTGTCATCTAGCCAATCTTAGAGGTGTATAGTGGTATCTCAGAGTTGTGTTAATTTGCATTTCTCTGATCAATAGTGATTTAGAGAACTTTTTCATATGACTAGAAATAGTTTCAATTTCTTCATCTGAAAATTGTCTTTATTTTAATAGGAATGGATGTTGAATTTTATCAAATGCTTTTTCTGCATCTATTGAGATAATCATATATTTTTTGTTAATTTGGTTATTCATATAGTCAATTATGTCAATAGTTTTCCTAAATTTTGAATTATCCCTGCATTTCTGGTGTAAATCCTATTTGCTCATGGTGTATTATCCTCGAGATGATTTTCTGCAATCTCTGCTAATTTTTTATTTAAGATTTTTACAACAGTATTCATTAGGAAGATTGGTGTATAATTTTCTCTCTCTGTTTTTGTCCTATCTGGTTTAGGCATCAGTACCACATCTGTGTCATAAAAGGAATTTGGTAGGAGTCCTTCATTTCCTATTTTTTCAAATAGTTTATATATTATTGGAGTAAATTGTTATTTAAATGTTTGGTAGAATTCACATGAAAATCCATCTGGTCCTGGAGATTTTTTTCTTAAGGAGTTGTTTAATACCTTGTTCTATTTCTTTTTCTAAAATGGGACTATTTAAGTAATTTGTTTCCTCTTCTGTTAATCTGGGCAATCTATATTAGGTTATCAAATTTGTTGGCATAAAGTTGGGCAAAATCACTCCTAATTATTGCTCTAATTTCCTTTTCATTGATGGAAAGTTCTCCCTTTTCATTTTTGAGACTAACAATTTGATTTTCTTTTTTTTTAATCAAATTAACTAGATTTATCTATTTTGTTGTTTTTTTCATAAAACCAACTTTTAGTGTTATTTATTAATTCAATAGTTTTTTTCTTTCAATTTTATTAATCTCTCCTTTTATTTTTAGGATTTCAAGTTTGGTAGGTCATACTGGAATATTTCAGAAAGAAATGATGTTAGAACTTGTCCTCAATAAAAGAAAAAAAAAGATGACAAATCACAGGATATCAGAACTGAATGGCAGGCATTTTTGTCCAACTTTTTATTTTATAGATATAAATGTATAATAGGAATGGAAATGTGCAGAGGCCTATGGATTTCAACACAGATTTTGAGAATCCTCTTTCATCTATGAAAGACTGCTATACAAATATTATGAATTTCCTTTCTCTGCTGCATTATTATGTAATGTTAATTGAGTACAGATAATGGTCCATAATAAGTTTATGTTTATAATGTTTTGTGAATTTTTTTCATTAGGCAATCTGAACTAGTGTTAGATATGGATAATGTGTTATTTCTCCAATATGACTTTGAGTCAAATGACTCTCTTAACATGTTTTTAAACTCAATGTTAAAAAAATCTCAGAAATCTGTGGTCTCATTATATGAATAACTAAGTTGTGTTTTTGTTTTTTTGCTGAGGCAATTGGGGTTAAATGAGTTGTGCAGGATCACACAGTTAGAAAGTGTTAAGTGTCTGAGACCAGATTTGAACTTAGGTCTTCCTGACTTCAGGGTTGGTGCTCTATCCACTGTGCCGTCTAGCTGCCCCCTGAATAACTAAGTTAATTAATATCTAAGTTATGGGTTTAAAACGTTTGTAATTCTCAGTATGTTTTTAATCATCCATTTAATTACTTTTAAACTTATTTTTTTAGAAACATGTCTATAGAACACTGAGAGCATTTGAAATCTGAGAGAAAAAAATCACCCTTCCAACAAGTTTAGCTTTTGTTGTTGCATAATATATATATATAAACTCAGGGAATTGAGGTTAAGTGACCTGTCCAGGGTCACACAGCTAGGAAGTGTTAAGTGTCTGAGACCAAATTTGAACTCAGGTCCTCCTGACTTCAGGGCTGGTGCTCTATCCACTGCTCCACCTAGTTGCGCCACACAATATAAATTAAATAAATATCTTATTTCTGTCAATAACTATTGTCCACTTTTCCTGATATCCTTTTTACCCACTATTTCTTAAAACAAAACCTTAACACAACAAAAAGTAAAGTCATTCTAGGAGATATTTATCTATAATTTAAATGCAAAATAAGCAATACCATGTGTTGACACAAAGAAATAAAAAATAATGTAATCAATATTTTAATGGCATAAAAAATAAAGACCTCTAGCTGCTTGAGTTAAAGGGATGGTGGTGGGATATACTTTCTGGAGGATCCCTGGGAAAATATTGAGCAGGATTTCATTGGTTGAGAAGAGATTTCTTGTGATATGCAATGAATGGGATAATATTCATGTTGATGACTACATACTTATTGAAGAAATGTATGTTAATAAATTAGAAATTTGAGTAAATATAGAATCAACTGTATTACATATAGAAGCTTATGAATAGCTAGATGTGTTGTATGCAAGTGGTCCTTGTGAAGGTCAAATATTATAATCACTATAAGGGACTTGCTAACATTTAGGGCCCAATGTTTTGTATATCACAGGCACTTGATAAAAAATTGTTGAATTGTAAATGTAAAGAATGTAAAGGATGGGAATGTAAAGAACTGGGCATATTGAATGTAAAGAAAATAGGGGGAAAAGCTCTCTTTTGTGCCATAAATATTTTTTTACTGACAACTTTATAGGTAAGATTCTACTTTTCATAATGGCCACCAGAGTTCAAAGATTAATTTGGTGTAAATCTACATTTACCCAAATGCTTTAATATGTTTAATTTCTCTAGTTAAAATCATTGGGGAATGGGTTTGGTTTACATGGATAGTCAAATCCTTTTTATTTTGCTTTACTTCATTTATATCATATTCATAAGTCATAACTCCTCCCTGACTACATCTGAATCCCTCTGAACTTAGTCAGATGGAACAATGAAAAGGTAATTCCATTATGATATTCAAATTTTTTAACAATGTATTTTAATCCATTATCAGGCCTTCCATAAAATGTTTTGTTTTTATTGTTTTCCAATCAAAAAATGTATTAAATGTAAAAAAGAGAATTAAAGTGATACTCACCTAATTGAGTCACTTCTTGTCCCGTAAGATTCAGTACAATTGTGGAAACAAGACATTCCATGAGCTCAAAATCCTATTCGAGAGGCCTTGTAAGATCTTCCATATTCTATTTAGTTATAGCATATAGCATATACAATATAATTCCAACCAAATGTAGTCAATTGCTCATTCAAAGATGTTCCATATTAGTCTTTTCTGGAAAATCCAACCTTAAAAACTCTCCTTTTAGAGTTATATTCTCTCCAATTATTTGAATTGAAATCTGTTGAAATAATCTGTTTATAACATTATTGTCTTATAACTGAGACCATGATGGCAAAAAGGTGAAGAGTCCATGAAAGAGCTCATTGCATCAGTCTGTTATATATGAATAGATTAAAAAGCTATCAAATTAAAAATAAGTTTTAAAAAAAAAAGAAAAAGAGAGAAAGGAAAACTAATAAAAAGTCCTCAGAAGAAAATAGCTTCTCAGGTAAAAGAAAAAAAAAAAAAACAAGGAAATGAAAAAACAGCCGGAAATAAAAAAATAAAACTCTGGCACAATGAACAATTGTTTGGTCATGAAATTATGTTATATCAACAGGGCAAATCAGATTGAATAATGTACTTTAAAAAGATTGAAAAGGGATACTGTTACAGGAAAATGAGGTTTTAGTAAAGAGGGAAAAGTTAATTAAAATGATTGATTATAATCAATACGATAGGACTTGAAAAATTCATAAGAAAAGTCAAAATATAGTGAAGGTACTGGAAAAATAGAATAAATGAATAAAATTAATAGGAAATAAAATGACTAGGCTAGAAGGCCAGGTAACAGAACTTGAAAAATTATAAGATCAAAAAACAAATCAATGAATAAAAAATTCAAAATATAAGTTGGTTTTCAAAATGAGATGCTTTTTAAATATATGCTTCAAAATGTTCATTTGCAAAATAAATTTTATTCTTTAATTAACTAATTTGAAATTAATCCATTCTTCACATTAATCAATCATTTCATTCATACAATGAAACTAAGGAAAAGAATGACTTATTGTAATATCTTATTCTTCCTACTTACAGATGGCACTCCTACCTTTCAGATTGATGGGAAAAGATAACCTAGAGCCCTTATTAAATTGTGTACATAAAACAGTTTTTTTTAAATCTCACAACTGCTCTTTTTATAAATTTAAGGGTATTTTTATAGTTCTGCATTTCCATTTTTCCAGAATTCTTTCCTTAAAAAGAATCAATATATTAGTTTTAAAACAGGCTTTTATTACTTCCCAGTAGCCATAGCTACTCTATTATTTGAAGTCTTGCTTCAGTGGACATTTTTCTGGTCTATTGACTTTGTGATTTTCATTTCAGCACATCATTTGCTTAGCTGTTCTGGTTTTATTCTTATCCATGGCTAGCCCAATGCATTAGCAGTGCTGTAAGCAATACTTCAGAACTGATGAGTAGATTAAGCATGCCTAGTGATATGGTTTGAGGGAGAGTTGAATAAATGTGTTAGCTTCTTATTTAAAGAGCCTATTTTTAGTTTTTTTCTATGTTTGAATTAATTATAGCATATCAGAAAAAAATTTATGTGACCTCCATAGTTATTCTTCCCTATCCTCAACATTGTCTCTTCTGCCTTTTCTGTTGAATTTGTAGATGGCAGAATAGCAAATACAAATTTTATTACTACCATTCCTCTTTGTATATTTGGATGTTTTTATTTCTAAATGTGGAACCTTCTATCTTTAAAATTTTGTTTCTTAGGCTAAACATTCTCTATAAGTCTTCTTATTATGACAGTGGATCTCTTTACAATCATGATTTGAAGTTTTTTTTTTTTTTTTTTTTTTTTTTTTTACCAGCCTAATTTTCCTTTCCAATCCATTCTCCAGTTTGTCAAAGTTATTCCTAAAAACAAGCATCTAGATCTGATCACAAAAAAGTTGTCTAGCCAGGACAAATATATAAAGACTTAATATAATCAAAATTATCTATTTTTTGTTCAGTAATGAAGTTCAGATCATCTTTGGTCACAAATTTCTTCATTCTCCATAGATCTTAGAGGTAAAGTATCCTATATTCTTCAAATTTACTAATAACATCACTCTTTATGTCTAAATTCTGAACCCAATTTGACCTTATTTTGGTATATGGTGTTAGATGTGGATCAGTGTCTAATTTCTGCCATACTGGTTTCCAATTTTCCCAGTACTTTTTGTCAAATAGTGACATCTTATCGCCAAAGCTAAGAGGTCTTTGAATTTGTCACACAATCAATTACTATAGTCATTGACTATTTTGTCCTATGAAACTAACCTGTTTCACTGATTGAATACTCTATTTCTTAGCCAATACCAAATAGTTTTGATGACCAAAGCCTTATATTGTGTTTTAAGTCTGGCACATCTAGATTACATCCATTGGCATATTTTTTTTTCATTTATTCCCTTGAAATTCTTGATCTTTTGTTCTTTCAGATGAACTGTATTATTTTTTCTAGATTTGTAAAATAATTTCTTGGGAGTTTGATTGGTATGGCATTAAAATAGATTAATTTAGGTAGCATTATCATTTTTATTATATTTGCTTAGTCTACCCATTAGTATTTCATATATTTCCAATTGATTAGATCTGACTCTATTTGCATGGAAAGCAATTTGTATTTGTTTTCATATAGTTCCTGACTTTCCCTTGGTTGATAGATTCTCAAATATTTTATACCATTGACAGTTATCTTAAATGGAATTACTCTTTGTAACTCTTGCTGTTGAATTTCATTAATGATGTATAAAAATGCCGATGGTTTATGTGGATTTATTTTTTATCCTGAAACTTTACTAAAGTTGTAAATTATTTCTAGCAGATTTTCTAGGGTTCCCTAAGTGTGCAACAAATCATATGCAAAGAGTGATAATTTGGTTTCCACATTACCTACTCTAATTGCTTTAATCTCTTTTTCTTGTCTTATTGCCAAAGCCAACATTTCTAATGCAATATTTAATAGTAATAGTGATACTAGGCAATCTTGTTTCATCCCTGATCTTACTGGGAATGGTTCTAGTTTTCCCCCATTATATATGATGCTTTCGATGGTATTTTGATAAATGCTACTGATAATTTTAAGGAAAACTTCATTTATTCATATACTTTCTAATTCATATACTTTTTAATAGGAATGTTGATTTTTATCAAATGATTTTCTACATCTATGGAGATAATCATATGATTTTTGTTCATTCGGTTATTGATACAGTTAATTATGCTAATAGTTATCCTAATATTTAACCAGCTCTGCATTCCTAGTATAAATCCTTCTTGGACATAGTGTATTATCATGGGGATAACTTTCTGTAATATTTTTGCTAATATTCTATTTAAGATTATTGCATCAGCATTCATTAGGGAAAATGGTCAATAGTTTTATTTCTCTGTTTTCATTGTACCTGGTTTAGGCATCAGCCCCATATCTGTGTCATAAAAGGTATTTGTGGTAGTCCTTCTTTCCCCATTTTTTCAAATATGTTGCATGGTATTGGAATTAATTGTTGTTTAAATTTTTGATACAATTCACATGTAAATTCATCTGGCCATGGAGATTTTTTTCTTAGGGAGTTGATTAATAACTTGTTCTATTTCTTTTTCTAAAATTACACTATTTAAATAATTTATTTCCTCTTCTGTTAATCTAGGCAATCTATATTTTTGTAGATATTCCTCCATTTCACTTAGTTTATCAAATTTATTGACATATAGCTGGGCAAAATAACCAGTAATTATTGTTATAATTTCCTCTTCGTTGGTGGAAAGTTCTTCCTTTTCATTTTTTGAGACTAACAATTCCATTTTCTTTTTTTTTCTAACAAAATTAACTAAATGTTTATCCATTTTGTTGTGTTTTTTTCATATAATCAACTCAAGTTTTTTCTAATTCAATAATTTTCTTAATTTTAATTTTATTAATCTCACCTTTTATTTTTAAAATTTCAAATTTGATATTTAATTAAGGGTTTTTAGTTTTTCTTTTTCTAGATTTTTTTTTAGTTACAAGCCCAATTGATCTCTTTCTGTATATCAGGCAAGTAAACATCTGAAGTTTTAAAATTTCCCCTATTAATTGTTTTGGCTGCATTCCACAAATTTGGATATGTTGTCACATAATTGTCATTCTCTTGGATGAAATTATCTATGATTTGTTGTTTTACCCACTCATTCTTTAGGATCAGATTATTCAGTTTCCAATGAATTTTGGTTGTATGTTTCATATAATTTTTATTGTATTGTGATCTGAAAAATAGTAAATTTACTATTTTAGCCTTTCTGCATTTAATTTTGACATCTCTGTGCCCTAATTTATGGTCCATTTTTGTGTAGGTTCCATGAACTGCTGAGAAAAAAAAAAGTGTATTCCTTTCTATCTCCATTCAATTTTCACCAAAAGATTTATCATACCTAACTTTTCTAGCATTCTATTTTCCACTTTAATTTCTTTCTTATTTATTTTGTGGATCAATTTATGTACTTCTGAGAGAGTAAGACTGAGATGACCCAGTATTATAGTTTTGCTGTCTATTTCATTTTTCAGCTCTCAACTTCTCCTCTAGGAATTTGATGCTATATCACTTGGTGCATATATTTTCAGTATTTATATTACTTTGTTATCTATAGTACCTTTAGCAAGATATAGTTTCCTTCCTTAACTCTTTTAATTAGATATATTTTTGCTTTGGCTTGATCTGAGATCAGGTTAGCTACCTCTGCTTTTTTTTTTAACTTCACCTGAATTATAATAGATATTGCTCCAGCCTTTTCCTTTTATTCTAAATATATCACTCTGCTTTAAGTGTGCTTCTTGTAAACAAATATATTGTAGGATTCTGATTTTTAATCCAGTCTCCTATCTGCTTGCATTTTAGGGAGAGTTCATCCCATTCATATTCACAGTTAAATGATTAATTTTTTATTTCCTGCCATCTTTTTCCCAATTATGTTTTTCTCTTTCCTTTTCCTCT
>JAJPUD010012923.1:0-46913 GCA_023553655.1 Myrmecobius fasciatus
CAGAAAGAAGGCTTATGGCTGGGTACTCACTCTTCCAGTCTCTTATTTCCAAGAAGGGTTTGAGGCTAGAATTATATCCATCACAATCAGATATTTACAGTTTAGAGGTTTATATTTTAAGATTTGTATTTTGCTTTTATGAGTTCAGGATTAAACTCTACCTTCCCCAACCCCTTTAAAGCTCGGCTTATTAAACTGTGGGTTGTGACTCCATATGGAGTAACTGAATGGAAAGGTCACAAAATTATGATTTATTATTAGTAAGTGTTTGATTTGTATTCCCATTTTATATACCTACATACCCAGGGTTATGTAAAAATTTCTTGGGGAAAAAAAAGAGGTTGCAAGAAGAAAAAGTTTAAGAAGTCCTGCTCTCAAGTACTACTTTTTGGCTCTCTCTAAACACTTGTTACAGAAGAGACATGAACAGAGCCAGCAAAACATTTAATAATAACTTAGTAATTAATTAATAACTTTGAGGTTTCCAAAGCATTTTATAAATATTATCTCCTTTGAGCCTCACAACAAGCTTAATTGGTAGGCACTTTTTTTTATAGATTAAGAAACTTAAGACTGTGAGAGATTAAGTAATTTTCTCATAGTCACACAGCTAGTATTTGAAGCAGAATTTGAACTCAGGCCTTCCTGATTCCAGGTCCTGTGTTATGTCACCTCCAGGACTTTGTACTTTGCCATCTAGCTACTTTAATATAATTATAATATTATCTATTTATCTATTACCTATCTTGGGAGAGCACTGGACCTGGAGTCAGAAAGATCTGAGTTCAAATGTGGCCTCCGACACTAACCATGTGACTCTGGGCAAATCATTTAGCTCCTATTTGCCTCAGTTCCTAATCTGTAAAATAGGGACATACTGGAGAAGGAAATAGCAAACCATTCCAGTATCTTTGACAAGAAAATCCCATCTACAAAGTTCAGGGGGTCAAGTGGAGTCCATCACTACTAAAGGACAGAACAACAAAATATTTAAGCAAACAGTAAAACTGAGGAAATTATACAGATTAAGGCAAATTAATAGAGTACAAACAGCAAATAGGCTCATCCAAAGCAAGAGCAAGATAAAATCTCAGCTAACCCAAGAAGAGAATGAATTTACTCAAGAAGTTTTTTCTAAACAGTCCCTCAAGATGCAGATGCTAGGAATTAAAGGATCTCTTGGGTAATAGAACAGCTTTCCCAGCATGTTTTGCCTCCAGGGGCTGTGATTAGCCATTCCAAAGTTTATACCTTCTCTAAGTCCCTTTGTTAATCAGGATTCATGTCTCTCTCATTTGCCATATGCATCATCATCACAGGCTCTGAAGGTCTGTCACCCAGTCAGGAGTTCATGGAGAGAGACAGAAAGAGAGAGATAGAGACAGAGACAGAGAGACAGAGGCAGAGAGAGAAGGAGGGAAAGAGGGAGGGGGAGAGAGACAGAGACAGAGAGAGAAGGAGGGAAAGAGGGAGGGGGAGAGAGACAGAGACAGAGAGGCAAAGAAACACAAAGAGAGGGAGAGAGGGAGAAGCATCCCAATAACTGTCCTTTATCAAGGAATCAGACATTCCTGAGATAGAGGTTTTACTTACATTTTTACTGAGTTGCTACTTGGCAGCCAGTTAGGAAACTCTTCATCATCTATTAATACAAGCCCCTACATGTGGCCATAAACAGGGTTTCTCCAGCTTTCTACATGGTTGACTAGAACTAGAAAGGGAATATCTGGACATGCTCCCAGGAATGACCTCTCCAAGCCAGTTCACCCATAATACATTTAAACCACAGCAGGATATTTTGTTCAGTCACATCTGATTCTTCATGAGTACCTTGGCAAAGATACTAGAGTGGTTTGCCATTTCCTTCTCTATCTCATTTTACAGATGAGGAAATTTAAGCAGAGCGAAATGACTCACTCAGGGTCACACATCTAGTAAGTGTCTGAGGCCAGATTTGAACCCAGGAAGATGAGTCCTCCTGAGTCTGTGCCCAGTGCTCTGTTCTCCGTACTGCTTAGCTGCTTGCAGAATATTTAGCTATATACAGGGCAGAGCAGCTTTGGTGCATAGGTAGGGCTGTAAAGAGGGATTTTCAGACCCGTTGGCTCATTTACCCTTGTTCTGTCTTCTCTTCCCAGATACTTTGTCAGTTTTGTGATTCAGTTCCAGTTCCACGAAGCCCTGTGCCGAGCTGCTGGCTACACAGGTGCATTGCATAAGTGTGATATCTATCAATCAAAGGAAGCAGGGAAGCTCTTGGCGTGAGTTTTCAAAGTTTGTCCTTTGGCTCAAGTTCAACTCTCTGACCCAACCTCCAGACATAGAGTCAGTAGCATCTGGAGAGGGAGCTCACTGTGTGTTGCTGGGATTTATGGATGTGCACCTGGAAGATTAGCTTCTTCCCTGGTCTGCCCTCCACCTCACATCTAAACGAGCCTGCTATGTGCCTCATTGCATTTTTCTGTAAGATAAAGACAATAATCCCAGGATCCTTGGGGCCTGTGCTTTCTTTCTTTAAAAGCTTGTCCTTTAAAAATTGTATTTCTTTAGAGAATTAGCTTAATTCCTTTGCCTATTTTTAACTTTCAATCATTATCAGAGTCTAAGCTGGATGTTTATCCTAAATTTTACTTAAATATGCTAGAATTTACCTTACACCTGCCTACTCATTTTCTTAATTTATAAAATGAGGGGATTGTACTAAGTGACCTCCATTTCTAAATCTGATCCTGTAGGACCTAGACAGTGTCTTGCTCAATGGACAATCTTAGCTAGAGGGAGGGATCACTGTATTGGGACTGTAGTCACAGAACAGGGGAACTAATTGTTTCCTTCTTCTTTTCATCTTCCCCAAACCTCAAACCCTTTCTAGGGATGCTATGAAACTAGGACTCAGTAAGCCCTGGCCAGAGGCTATGATGCTACTTACAGGGCAGCCCAACATGTCAGCCACAGCTATTGTGAAATACTTCCAGCCCCTGCTGGACTGGCTCATCACCAAGAACAAGGAACACCAAGAGACCCTGGGGTGGCCTCAGTATGACTGGACTCCATATTCTGGTACTGCTCCCATCCTTACTCCTGTTCCAGCCTCAAATCCTACATCTCACCAAGACTAATGTAGTTTTCTATACCTAAACACAGGCTTGAGTTCAAGCAAATGCAGAGCAAAGAATTTTCTGTTACAAACCTGACCCTCGGTCCCCATCTGCTCTCAGGATCAGAGATGCATTCATTTGGGAGTAGAAGTGGTACCCTATCCGCCCTCCTCCCCTAGGCAATGTTCTTTGGTCAAAAGTTTAATCATTAAGATTCAAGGTCTATTGGTTACCTTAGGGATTTTAGGCAAAGTCTTTTTTTCCATCTTTGGATCTATAAAATGAAGGAGTTGAATTTTGCAGAAAAAAACTGAGGTCCAGAGACACGAAGGTCATATGGATAATAAGTAGCAGAATTGGAATTTTAACCCAGATTCTGTGCCTCCTATATTCATTTCCCCATGTTGCTTACTGCCTTTGTGCTTCAGTCTACACTATTTCTCCATCCATCCTCCTCATCATTGCTAGATTAATTTCCTAAAACCTTTCTTCTCTACCTCTTAAAATCTTTTGTCTTCCTCCATAAAGATTTCTCTACTCCCATCCCCAAGGGAGAATAAGGGAACTCTATTAAGTGATCTCCAAGGTTTCTTTGAATATTAGACCCAGGGCTTATCTGAGTCCTTTACCTGGACACTGGCAAAGGGTTCCACTTGGGACTGAGAGATGGCCATTTCTCCCATTGGCCTAGCTCTAGATCCAAAGTGAGGAGGGCCCGGACCCCCACTCCTTTTTTCCTTCTCCTGAAAGCCATATAGGTGCCAGAATCCCATTCTTCCCTCTTTCCATCCTTTTCTTCTTATGTGTTTTTCTTCCCTACCCCCTAGGTGCCTCCAGAGCCCCCAACAGTGGCAAAGTCAGCTTCTTGGGAATGGAGCTGACGTCTGGGCAGGCTAAAGCAGGGCAGTGGATACTGCTTGTTCTGGGCCTGGTGTCCCTCGTGGCTATAATAAGCTTGGCCTATAAGATGTATAAACTCAAAGGTCGACAAGAGCCTTATTATGGCTCGGAGGTGGAGCTGAGACACTCCTGAGACTGAGCCTGGACTGAAAGGAAATGGAAAACCATGTGGAGAGAAGAAGGGAGATGGTGAAGGGGAGAAATGGAAGGACCATGCTGAGGACCGAGCCTTGGCTATTAAGGACTCAGGGAACTCAGTCCACTTGGACTCTGGACCTCATTCTATTTCTACTCTACCCCACCTCCATTTCATTCTTTCCCACTTTCTTCCTTCTCATTTTCTTCCTCTTTCTTCCTTCTCACTTTCTTCCCTTTCTCTGAGATTTCTTCTTTTTTTCTGGCTTCTTAACTATACAGGATGCTCTAAGACCACTTCATCTCAACAGGCAACACTAGAGGTACCTCTCCAAACACTCATTCCATGGTGGATATCTAAAGGGGGATGGAGCTGAAATGGGGGGAGAAAGCTTGTTTATTTTCCTGTGGCTTGTTAATAAAACCTTCTTAGGTATGTTGAGGACAGCCTTTTCCCTTTCAAAGATTCCCACTGCCAAGAACCTACGTGAATGAAATTAAAGGTTCTATTTCATTTTAACTAAGCTGTGTCCCATTCCCTAATCTCTACTGCCCTCAAAATAGTAAGCACTACCTTGGGAGAGTGGAACTTGTAATACCTGAAGGCAGCAAGCTTCCAGTCTTCTCCTATTCATATCCCACTTTCCCAGGCATCTACTCTCTATCCTGAATCATCCTCCTACAGAGGGGATACAGGAAATATTACAGAGAACAGAAATAGTCTTTCAGCCACCCCCACCTGGCACCCATTTATTATGCTGTATTGAAATCACTACTTTCCCTGTAGTCAGCCTTTCTTCAGATCACCTTGGCCTCTGTGGTCAAGGGAAAATGGGGGACTCTCTTACCTTGTGGATCAAAAGTCCCAGCCACACACTGCCTACCAGGAAAAAGGGTTACACATCCTGACTTGAGTATGACCTCCAGGAGGAGAATTTAGGGAGATATGGATCAAACTGAGTAGGGAGGCTCTTAGATACAGACTTTCTGGAAAGTTATAACTGTTTGGGTGACTGGGACTTTGTCTAGGGGTGAGAAGGGTGGCCAAAAAATAGAGCACTGCCAGCACTTTGTGTCCTTCAGGAACACAGAACTAACCAGCTTAGCAGTTAATTATCCAGAAAAAGTAAATAATACAGGAAGATACAAGCTGGAAGCTTCCTCTATCCAGGCAGCCACACCTGGTTTTTCATTAGCCCAGCCCTTCCATCATCCTTGGCAATCTCTTCCTCAGCAGTGGTCTTGGTATCTTGGTATTTTTGCTACGACACCCTCAACTGAATTGCGGAAGTGTTGTGCTCCTTGCCCAGAACACAAAAGCAATTAAATGAGTCTGTTTCCTGCTGAAATTAAAAGTGCCTCGTCATTGTCACTGTTCTATTGTGAAAAGTGCCCAGAATGTGATTAATTGTGACTTTGCATGCTTTGTATGCCCTTCATGGAATATTCCCCGTTGACCTCAAATTCTTACTCCTCACTCTCTTGAGACTCAATCCATCCCACTGTTCAATCCAACCCAGTTCTATGACCTGAGAGGAGTAGGGATGGGGCTGAGAGTGGTCCCAGGGTCTACTTGGGGAAGTTATCTCCTCACTCCTTAGGGGAAGGAGACTCTGCTAGCAAAGGGAGACAGACCAAGATGTGAATGAGACTGAGAATTGTGAAATTTATCGGATTTCCTGGCCTCCAGTACTCTTTCAGTTCCTTATAGTTCTATATCCAAAAGATTGCAATTAAACGACATTTAGTGAGCAGAGCACCCTGCCAAGATGTAGGGGGCACAGGAGACATAAAATTCAGATAAACAAGTACCAGAGATGTTGCTGGCATCCCTGTCTCTGGCTTTATTTCCCAATTCTCCTATTCCTAGAAGGATGCTTAACCCCATAAAAAATCTCCTGAAGTGATAGCAGGGTCCTTTCCTCAGCTCCAGATGCAATAATACTTAGACTCTTGTTGAAGGATAAATGTTCATTTACTTTCCACCCTGGAATGGAAATGGAAGAATCAATTATTTAAGCACTATATTCCAAGCCCCTGTGCTATGCTCCAAGTTTTACCAACACAAAGGCAAAAGTAGTCGCTGCCCTCAGATATTCCAACAAAAGTGACAGAAGATTTGGGCTAGGTAAGTTACAGAAACAGGTGGAAAAGATGAACATAATTGTAGGAGCAATGATAGAATTGATATGACTATGGTTCAAGTATGGTTCAATGACAGGTTTAATTGTCATTTTTTGTCAAGAAAATGGGCCTGGGAAGTGAAATGAAGTATGGCTGGAGGTAAGCCCAGATATGGTCAACTTTAAAAACCATGAATGAAAAGGGGGGCCTCAGTTCAAGAGTTTTAGAGAGTATTCCTCCAGATGGTGCCTATCCTAGGCAACCAGCATTTAGTGAGGTGATGGCTAAAGTGTGGAATAGACCTATCGGCCTTTACCTTTCATTGCCTCCATCCCATACAGCCTGGACACTTTAGGAGACTAGCCATTTCTTTAAGACTCAGCCAATGACTTAATAGATTTCTAAAATTTTCCCCATATGTTCACAAGTGCTTTGAGGATAAAAGTCTTTGTATTTGACTCTGATCCTGTTCAGGATCTCAATTTTACAATAAATATATTTTAAACTCCCAAGTCAATGCCTTTTCTTCTAGTTCAAGGCCATCCAAATAAGAATTATCCAACAAATCTTCTGAATTCTAGAGCTCTGAGCCACCTCCACTCTGCTTCATTTCCCCATTTCTGGTCCAGTGAGCTCAGAGGGGTACATCTGCTACATCATCTACAGTTTTCCCACCCACCTCTAGATCATGAGCCTGGAACTCCCACCATTTTTCAGGCTCTACATCCCACGTATGGAGAACTGACACAGATGAGAAACTAAAGTTTGTTGACTCGATTTTTTCCATTAAAATAAAAGTTCATATACTTAGATCTTGCCAGCACTCAAAAATATATAACTTCCCTGTTCACACAAATTCCTTTAGCTGTTTTCAATCTGCTGTCATTCCATCTTGCTTTCTGCCTTGCAACCTCAAACTTGTTCATTATTCCCATGACCTCCAATCCCTCAATTGCTTAGTGCTTTCCAAGGCCATTACCCTTGCACACTCCTCCTTTTTCTATCTTTATTCCTTGTTCAAAACTACACTAACCTCTCAATTTCTTGTACTCTTGTTGTTTAGTCATTTCAGTATAGTTCAATTCTTCATGAACCCATTTGAGGTTTTCTTGGCAAAGATACCACAGTGGTTTGCCATTTCCTTTTCCAGTTGCCTCAGGAAACTGAGGCAAATAAAGTTTAAATAACTGCCCAGGGTCACAACTGAATAAATCTGGAGAAAAAAGTTATGCTGACAATCCACTACAAATTTGTTACATAAGTTTAACTGGACCCTCACTGCAGCAAGGCAATTGTTTTATATTATGCTTATTGACTCACTTTCCCATTCACCAGAGAAGCTTTTCCAAATTTTCTTCCTTTCACAAAATTTCCATAAATTGTCATGATCCACCTCATATTTTCCCAGAAAAAAGCTGGATTTTCGCCGGGAATTCTACCCTCCTCTTCTACTTGATGCACAGATTCTCTGCCACCATCTTTTATCTTGATCCCTGTCTCAGGATGAAATGGCCAAGCCACTTTAATGCCCAAGGTAGAGATGGTGGCAGAGACTAGTATCTGTAAGGCCCTCTACCTGCATAGATGATCCCATTCCATCCAATCTCCTACAATAGATTTGCCTTCTCTATCATCCTTACTCCCCCCCCTTATCTTTTTAATTTATCCTTGTCTATTGGCTGCCTCCTTGATGCCTGAAAACATGCCCATTTCTCACTCATCCTCAAAATATTCATCCCTTTCACTTCTAAATTCTCTATGATATGGCTTCAGACTTGATTCAACCAAAATTCTCCAACCACTGACCTCTCAATTGCCAAATCTAATCACCCTCTTCTCCCTGATATTCTTTTTTTCTCTATGTTTTTGGGACACTACTTTCCTTTGTGTCTTCTGCCTATGAGACAGTTCAATCTCCTTTGCTAGATCTTCATCCAGATCACATCTGCTAACCATGGGTATCCCAAAGGGCTCTGTCCTGGACCCTCTCCCCTCTCCATATTTTCACTTGGTGATCCCATCAGCTTTCATGGATTTGATTATCATCTCTATGCTAATGATTCTCAGAGCTACTTATCCAGCCCTAACCTTTAGTATCTCCAACTGCTTATTGCACACATTAAACTGGATGTCCTTCACCTGGATGTCAACATCTTGAACTCATTATGTCTAAAACTGAAGTCATCTTTCCTCCCAGGAAGAAAAGAAAACCTTTCTTCCTAATGAGAATACTCCCAATCCTCCTAGACACCCAGGCTTATGATTGAGGCATCATATTTGATTCCTCTCACCTTCTCATATTCAATTAGTTGCCAAATCTAGTCTATTTCCCCTGGGTCATATCACACATGGACTATTGCATAAGTTTTCTAGTTGTGATTCTTGTCTTGAGGCAGGTCTTCTCATTGTAGTCTATTCTCTGCTCGGTTGCCTAAGTGATCTTCCTAAAGTACAGATCTAACCATGACATTCTCCTATTTAATAAACTCCAGTGACTCCCTGTTACCTACAGGATTAAATACAAAATCCTCTGTTTAAAGTTAAGAGCCCTATGCAATTTGCCTCACCCCAATCTTTCCAGTTTTTTTTTCATTCATTCTCTTTCATCCAGTAACACTGTTCTCTTTGACCAGGCTGGCCACAGGAGAATGATAACATCCTCATTTCTAAAATATATAGAGAATTAAGTAAATAAAATAAAATTACAGAGAATTAACTCAAATATACAATAATACAAGCCATTCCTCAGATTATAAATGGTCAAAGGATATGATCTGACAATTTTCAAATGAAGAAATTAAAGGCATTTCTAGTCATATGAAAAAATGCTTTAAGTTACTATTGATTAGAGAAATCCAAATTAAGGCAACTCTAAGGTATCACTTCACACCTCTCAGATTGGCTAAGATGATAGGAAAAGATAATGATGAATTTTAGAGAGGATGTGGGAAAACTGGGACACTAATGGTGGAGTTGGTGAAGTTGTGATCTGATCCACTGATTCTGGGGAGCAATTTGGAATTGTGTCCAAAGAACTATAAAATTATGCATACCCTTTCATCCAACAGTGTGTCTGCTGAGTCTGTATCCCAAAGAGATCATAAAAAGGGGAAAAGATCCACATGTGCAAAAATGTTTGTAGTAGGCCTTTTTGTAGTGGCAAGGACCTGGAAATTGAGTGGTTGCCCATCAGTTGGAGAATGGCTGAATAAGTTATGGTATAAGAAAGTAATGGAATATTATTGTTCTATAAGAAATGATGAGCAGGATGATTTTGGAAAAGCCTGGATAAACTTATATTAACTGATGCTAAGTGAAGTGAGTAGAACCAAGAGAATATGGACACAGCAACAGCAAGATTATGTGATGATCAACTGTGATAGACTTGGCTTTTTTCAATAATGAGATGATTCTAGCGAATATAACAAAAATGACAATACTACCCAAACTAATTTACTTATTTAGTGCCATACCAATCAAACTCCCAAGAAATTATTTTACAGATCTAGAAAAAATAATAAAAAAGTTCATTTGGAAGAACAAAAGGTCAAGAATTTCAAGGGGATTAATGAAAAAAAAAGGCAGATGAAGGTGACCTTGCTGGGCCAGATCTAAAACTATATTATAAAGCAGCGGTCATCAAAACCATTGGTACTGGTTAAGAAATAGAGCAGTCGATCAGTGGCATAGAATAGGTTATCAGGACAATCTAGGCAATAACTTTAACAATTTAGTGTTTGATAAGCCCAAAGACCCCGGCTTTTGGGATAAGTACTCACTATTCGGCAAAAACTGCTGGGAAAATTGGAAACTAGTGTGGAAGAAATTAGGGCTTGACCCACACCTAACACCACATACCAAGATAAGATCTAAATGGGTTCATGATCTAGATATAAAGAGTGATATTATAAGCAAATTAGAGGAACATAGTGTAGTTTACCTCTCAGACCTGAGGAGATGGAATAAATTTATGTCCAAAGAAGATCTGGAACTATTAATTGAACACCAGATAGATAATTTTGATTATATTAAGTTAAAAAGTTTCTGTACAAATAAAACAAATGCAGACAAGATTAGGAGGAAAGCATCAAATTGGGAAATCATCTTTACATTTAATGGTTCTGATAAAGGCCTCATTTCTAAAATATATAGAGAATTGTCTCACATTTATAAGAATTCAAGCCACTCTTCAATAGGTAAGTGGTCAAGGGATATGAACAGACAATTTTCAGATGATGAAATTAAAACCATGTCTAGTCAATTGAAAAGTTGCTCCAAATCACTATTGATCAGAGAAATGCAAATTAAGACAACTCTGAGGTACCACTACACACCTGCCAGATTGGCTAAAATGACAGGAAAAGATAACAATGAATGCTGGAGGGGATGTGGGAAAGCTGGGACACTAATACATTGTTGGTGGAATTGTGAACAGATCCAACCATTTTGGAGAGCAATTTGGAGCTATGCTCAAAAAGTTATCAAACTGTTCATACCCTTTGACCCAGAAGTGTTTCTATTGGGCCTATATCCCAAAGAGATCTTAGAGGAGGGAAAGGGACCCACATGTGCAAGAATGTTTATGGCAGCCCTTTTTGTAGTGGCTATAAACTAGAAACTGAATGGATGCCCATCAATTGGAGAGTGGCTGAATAAATTATGGTATATGAATGTTATGGAATATTATTGTTCTGTAAGAAACGACCAGCAGGACGATTTCAGAGAGGCCTGGAGAGACTTGCATGAACTGATGCTGAGTGAAACGAGCAGAACCAGGACATCATTATACACGGCAACAACAATATTACATGATGATCAATTCTGATGGACATGGCTCTCTGCAACAAAGAATTGTCTCAAACCAGTTCCAGTTGTTCACTGAAGAAAACCATATACACCCAGAGAGAGGGATATGAAATATGGACCACAACATAACATTTTCATGCTCTCGATGTTTGCTTGCATTGTGTTTCATTTCTCTGATTTTCTTTTTTTATTCTTGTAGATAGAATTTTTCTTGCACAACTTGTCAAAAATTTCAATATAATTAACATGTAGTGGACTTCCTGCCATCTAGGGGAGGAGAGGGGACTGGGGGTAAAATTTATAATGGAAAGCTTTGTAAAGATCAATGCTGAAGAACTACCCATACATATGCTATACAAATAAAAAGCTTTAATAAAAAAATACTGAGATTATTCAAGGCAATTCCAATGTTCTTGTGACAGAGAGAGCCATTTGCATCCAGAGAGAGAATGATGGAGAGTAAATGTAGATCATAACATAGTATTTTTACCTTTTTTGTCTTAGTTTTTTCCCCCTTTCTCATTTTCCCCTTTTTGATATTATTTTTCTTCTGTAGCATGATAAATGTACAAATATGTTTAGAAGAATTGCACCTGTTTAACCTATGTTGAATTACTTGGGGAAGGAGGAAGAAAAATTTGAAATACAAGGTTTTGCAAGGGTGAATGTTGAAAACTATCTTTGCAGTTATTTTGAAAAATAAAAAATTAGGGGCAGCTAGGTGGCGCAGTGGATAGAGCACCAGCCCTGAAGTCAGGAGGACCTGAGTTCAAATCTGGTCTCAGACACGTAACAGCTGTGTGACCCTGGGCAAGTCACTTCACCCCAATTGCCTCAGAAAAAAAAAAGAAAAATAAAAAATTATTAAAAATAAAAATAAAAAAAATTCTGAGTCTTCCTATGCCACCTAGTCTGGAAATGTAAGGGCTACTCTTTGGCTCAATTTTGACCTGCTAAGTTTCTGACCTAGGCTGATACATCTCTTCTTATGCAATCTAGAGGTCTTCCCTCATCCCAGGGATCACCATATGAATGCCAGACAATGTGTCTTAGTTTTCTGTAGCTCAGAACTCCCAGTCTCAAGCAATCCACCAGTAATCACCACCCAACAATAATCACCACCTCCCTATAGCAGATATCAGAGAGTTCCCCCCATGCCCAGCTCAAAGCATTGCCCTTAGACAATCCTATGATAGAGTAGTATTTTACTATTAGAGAAATTTAAAGAAATAGCTTGCCCAAAGTCACACAGATAGTGTTAGATGAAGGATTCAAATCTGGATTTCTTGACTGTTTGACACATTTTATTAAAGTTTTACTAATTTTTTCACTCAAGTAATTTATTTATATTGAGACTCCTCACCTCACTGGATCTTTGATAGTAACAAAGGAAAACATAATAAACCAAACAACAGAATCTGAAAAAAAAAATACAACATTTTGATCCCATAGTCCTTCACCTCTCTATTAAAAACATTGTTTTCACTGCTTCAAAATATAATCTCTAGCTTTTTCACTGGTACTAAAAAGCCCCTGCCAGAACTCAAACCCAAATTTTGTCTTTCAATCCTGTGCTCTTTCTATTATATTAGTATCCTTTCAAGACACAAATTTGAATAACTATTTAAGGCAGAATATAAGAAATGTATAGAAGAGATTTGGGCCTTCAAGGTCCTCAAGTCTAACCCCCAAATATAACTTTCTCCATATTAAATTTCATCTTCTTAGATGAAATCTAAACTCTTTCCAGATTGCTGTTATTCAAAGTGTTAACTCTCTCTCCTAGGTTTTGTAGCATCTACAAATTTAATAAACTTTCCACTTAAGCTTTTGTGCAATACCTGGAGCCATGAACAGATCCCTGGAATATTCCACTGGGGACTTTATCCCAAGGTGATATCTAGTCATTAATAAGTACTCTTGAGAGCAGCTATTTAACCAGTTCTGAATCCATCTAATTGCATTATTGTCTATTGTCTCCATCTTTTCCACAATGATAGCATGAGCATCTGTCAAATGATTTGCTAAAATCTAGGTAAGCTATTTATAGCATTTCCCTGATCTGCCAGTCTCTTATTAACATTGTCAAAAATGGAAATGATATAATCATCTGTCATGACCTGTTCTAGAAGAAACCCCATTTGGCTGCTTGTAACCATTCTTTCCTTTTCTAAATCCACAATTCCCTTTCTTATTAGCAACCTCCTACTAGGTATTGATTGACATTCATGCAAACTTTCCTGTTTCTGTTAATAGTACTACCATCTTTCCAGTATCCTAGGTTCACAACTCCAACCAGATTTCAGAGCCTGATGATTCTACAGTTATAGCATCTCTTTTCATCCATACACTTCCCTCATCTCATACAATCATCATCATAATCCAGGCCTTTCTCCCTTCTTTTTTGTTTTTAGATTTGGGATGTAGAGAGAAAAACCATTCTTTTTATGCTCTGAAATTTTCCTAGGAATGAGAACAAGGTCACTGACTCATGGTTTTTCTTCCCTGTTTTGAAAACTGAAATATTTGTTCTTTTCTAATCCTGCTGAGACTCCTCCCAGTCTGCATGGTCTATTTGTTTTTTAAAGCTTAAACTGTATAGAAAACGCCTGCCAGCTGTAAGCACAGGGGAAAGGAGGAAAGAAATTTAATCTTCTCTGTCCTTTTGTTGATCTCAAGGAACAATAACAGACAATAGCTTCAGTCTGTCTGAGCTATACACTCTTTCTCAGAAACTAGACCAGATGGAATACTAGCAGAGGGAAAACTCTAGACAATTAAAACCTTCAATTTTCATTTTCAACTATAGCATCCACTGGAACATCTCTACCTCCCCAATCATGAGACTATTACCCTTTATTGTATTGCTGCCCTCTACTCCCTAAACAATGTACTAGTGGCCCTGCTTTCCCATAGCCTCTCCAATATTTGTCATTTTCCTCTTTTTATCATCTATCTGCTAGTCAGATAGATATAAAGTAGAACCTCAGAATTTCTTTCATTAGCATTTTTCTAATGATCAGTTTATAGTGGAGCTGTGATCTGGTCCAGTCATTCTGGAAAGCAATTTAGAACTATTTCAGGAAGTTACTAAACTATATGATCCCCACTCCCAAAGATCTATACCCCCCAAAAAATCAGAGAAAAAGGAAAAAAATCTCTATGTGCAAAAATATTTATAGTAGCATTTTTCTTCTCATAGTAACTACAAATTGGAAAGTAAGTGGGTTTCCCCCCTTAGGAAATAGCTAAACAAATTTTGGTATATGAATGTAATAGACAATTATGCCATTAAGCAATGATGAAATGGACAATTTCACAGGAAACTGGCAAGATCTTCATGAAATGATGCAGAGTAAATTGAGCAGAAACAGATCAATTTATACAATGATAACATTACAGAGAAATACAACTTTGAAAGACTTTAGGAAGCTGTTTAATACAATGATAAATGGATCCAAATGAATGAAGATGAAACAAGAATACTTACCTCTTGACAGTGAGGTGATCAGCTTAAAACTTTGGGACATATGGAAATTTGTTTTGCCAGACTATGCATGTATCTATTGAGGGATTTGTTTTTCAGAGTTAAAACTTTTTTTTGTTCATTTAGGGGAAGGAGAAAATATTAATAACGAAGAATAAATTGTAAAGTATGTCCTTATACTTTTCCAGCCAGAAGGTCAGTTGTAAAACATTTACCAGCATATTCCTGTTTGTATATTAATTGCATATGGAGTGATTACAACAGAGGACATCAATGGATAGTTTGGAATACACATACCTAAATAGGATAGAAGTTTGAATCTTCATTTAAAATAATAAGTTTCATCATGTATTTGGGAAGGAGATCTGAGATTGTAATTGTGAGAAAATCTTATCATTTTAATCTTTTTATTAATTACAAGCTTCTAATAGCAGAGGACTATCTAGTCTAAGCTTCTGGATCCTATATAAAGAGACTTGGATGATATAGCCGACTTGACAAAAAAAAAAAAAATTAAGCAGTTTTGTTTTGTTTTGTTTTTTAAATTCTTGGAGTCATGGACTTGGTCATATCTACCCAGAGGAGCTCAGTGCCATCTAGTGCTTCACTCAGAGATTACATGCTGAATAAATCTTCCCAGGGTTGTCTTCCATCTGTGTTGCCAACTGAAAAGCAAATCCTTCTGTTCATAAGACACCTTTTCCATTACCCTTATTTCATGTGGATTTCCTCATGTGAATATATTTTCTTAATATATGCTACTCCACTCCTTCTCTTTCAGAGGCAGCGAGCTAGTACAATGTATAGAGCACTGGCGTGGGAACACATTCAAATAGGCATCAGACAAATTAGTACTTGTATGACTGAGTCAATTTCTGCCTCAATTTTTTCAAATGTAAAATGGAAATAATAGCAGCACCTACTTCCCAGGATTATTGTGAGGAACATGAGATAATATTTGTTCATATCATTGATCACGATGCAATAAATAAATGCTTTTTCCCTTGCATCTCTATTGCTATTCATCCTGTGCGATAGTTGTTATTCCCCATGTTGCAGTGATTACAGGATTTATAGATTTAGAGAAATGGCATTTTCCTTCTATCTCCCTTTTCAGCTTAAATCATCTAGATTTGTAAAATTCCTGTAATTGTTTATTTTTAACCAACCATCATTAGATGTACTACATCCTTAGCCAAGAGCTCATCATCCTTTTATGTTAAATAATGGTCTAGAAATCAAAATTCTCTTCTCAGCTACCAACTTCTTCTTTTAATTAATATCTTCCTCCAGTTTTTAATGTTCATTTTTAAATTGTTTTGAGTTCCAAATTCTCTCTCTCTCGCTTACCTCCCCTCTTCCTGAGATAGTAAGCCATTTGATATAGGTTATACATGTTCAATAATACAAAAATATTACCATATTAATCATGTAAAAGAAGGAACAGACACAAAGAGGACAAAAGTCCTGAAAAAAATTACAGGAAGTGAAAAATAGTATATTTCGATCTGCATTCATACTCTATCAGTTCTTCCTCTGAAGTGGATATCATTTTTCTTCTTGAGGCCTTTGGAATTGTCTCAGAGCATTGTATTGCTAACAATAGCTAAGTTATTCACAGTTAATCTTGGTAGTATAGGATTGCTATTTTACACCAATGTTGTACAGTATTTTCCTGTCAGATACCATCTTCTTAACCATCTTTTCACTTTAAAGATCTTGTTTTCTCCCTCAAACTCCTCCCTCCTACTTTCAATGAGCAGCAGTGACAAAATCATTTCCCTGTTAAAGAGAATGACTCATCCTCATAGACAACAACTAAATGCAGCCTAGTGAAACACACACACACAAGCAACTTCTTGATCATTCCATTCAATGATAAGGATTTTCTCATCATTCCTTCCTATATGTACCAGATGAAGCTATATTCTCAGACTAGGATGTCCACAACATGTTCCATCTCATCACAGCTCTACGTTCTCCTCTGATGGTCAACAAATCCAGGGACATATATGATGACAGAGCATGGAAATTGTTCTGTTGAATCCCATAGTATATTGGCCTATCCAACATGAGATCAGTAATACTTCCATTTCCCATTCTCCCCCATATTTGTCTTTCCTACACCTACTTAGGGCTCAATACCCAGGAGATGCCTAATACATGTTTGCTGAATTGACTTCTAATCATTGTTATTAGACCACAGTCCTTTAAAATCTCAGGAGAGATTTCTGAAGTCAATGAATCCAATCTGCACCTGAGCAAAAATCTCCCTCAGTCTCCCTGCCAATTGGTCATCTGACTTTTTTAAGACCTCCAGAGATAGAAATATTCTGAGGCAACACATTCCATTTTGGGTAACACTACTTGGCAGAAAGTTTTTCCTTTTTTTAAGGCCTAATCTGACTTTCTACAGAATCTATCTAAGCTCTCTGAGGTCAATTGAATTCAAATCCTCTTTCAAGATGACAGACCTTCAAATATTTTAATAATAAGAGCTAGTATTTATATAGCCTTTTAAGGTTTGCAAAATATTTTATAAATATTATCTTATGAAATTCTCACAAAAAATTCTGTGGTAGATGCTATTATCTCCATTTTATACATGAAGATGCTGAGGCTGAGAGAGTAATTTGTTTTTGCTGTTGTTGTTTTTGTTTTTTGAGAGAATAATTTGTTCAATCTCCCATAAGCTAGTATCTGAAGCAGTATTTGAACTCAGGTCATCTTAATGCCAAGTCCAACACTCTAAAGACAGATTTCATATTCATTCTTCACCCTTAGTTTTCTCTCTTCCAGGTTCTTTGAACACCTCCAATTCTTTGAAACTTCCCATGAAACCAGGATAGATGAAAAGAGAAATCCAAAAGGCAATGGGACACAGATACAGAAATACCAAATTTCTGACACAGTTCTGACTTCAGGATCTCTCTTATTCCCTGGAAATCTGAGCAGGGATTAAACATATGGCTTACTCTGGTCATTCTTAGGCCTTAAGTGAAAGCCTTCCCTTTTCTGCATTGATCCCAGTATGGGCAAGGAGCTATTTCAGAAATTCCTTATCTCTGAGTTCCACGTTCTTAACCAACTTATACCTATGAGGTCACACAGATGGGGTGTGTTCTGATTGGTGAGGAGGCATGCAGCCTCCCAGCGTGAAAGTCCCATGGCTATGGGCAGACACTGGATTATACCCCTTGGGTCTTCCATACTTCTATTTTACTGTTTTGGGCAGTTCCTCTCACTGCTCAGGATGGGAGAACTGAGAATTCAAGTAGGACTAAGGACCAGGAGGGCTGGATAAGGGGTAGAAGGAAAGGCCAGAGGAGGACCTTCCCCAGAGGCATAATGGAAAGAGCACTGGTCCAACTGGTTCTAGTCTTGACGCTGTCACTAAGTTGGTGTATAACTTTAGGCATTTTCTGGCTCTCGATTTCTGTCTCTGTAAAATGAATAGTTAGGTGGTGCAGGCCTGGAATCAGGAAGACTCATTTTCCTTAGTTCAAAACTGACCTTACTGGCTGTGTGACCCCAGGCAAGCCACTTAACCCTGTTTGCCTCAGTTTCCTCATCTGTAAAATCTGGAGAAGGAAATGGCAAACCCCTCCAGTATCCTTGCCAAGAAAACCCCCAAAAGGGTCACAAAGAGTCAGACATGACTGAACAACAAATTAAGGAAATTGAACTAGATGATTTCAAAGTACCCTTTCCGTTCTGATTTATAATCCTATCATTTTTCCCTAGGAAATTATACCCAAAGTCACCGCACCTTCCTCAAAAAAGAATCAGAAAATGAGTCAGCAGCAAATACATTCCTGAATGAGTATAATAACACAACTCAATCTGTGTGGAATGCATACATAGAGGCTGTTTGGAATTATACTACCAACATCACCGAGTATAACCGCCAGCAGATGGTGGGCCCCTTTAATTCTCCCCCCCCTTCACCCCAGGCTCTTCCCTTCTCTCCTCCTTGTGACATCCACTCCCAGGGGTCTGTCTTATATTTTTATTCTTAACACAAACATCCCAATAAGGCATTAAGGCCCATACACCACTTGCCCCAGGGTGTGAGGGAAAGGAAATCCCTAGTCCCAAATCTCCCAGGATTATTCCTCACTAAGCTTTCTCTGATCATCTCCATTTAGGAGACTTTCCAAGGGAGCTGAGATGGATGAAAAGAGAAACCTAAAGGCAAGAGGGATGCAGATGCAAGATTCACTACCTCCTAAGTTCCCAGATTTACTGTGTAGAGTAGTATAGTAGACTGAATTTAGAGTCAAGAAAATGTGAGTTCAAATCTGATCACTCTTAGATACTTAATGGCTACATGACTGGCTACTTAATATGCCTTGATTTTAATCAGTTTCCTTATCTGTAAACTGATGGGGTTGGACTCACACAGCTTCTAAAGTCCTTTCCAATTCTAAATCCATGTTCCAAGTATCCTTTTATTGCCTTCTCTGGCTTTTGAAGTAGGGCAGAGAATCCTGAATGATATGGCCTCTTACACCAAGATTAAGTGCAAGTTCCTCAGCTTTTCCCCACCTGTCTGTGAACCCTGCTTCTGAGTTTCTAGATCCCTTTTTTGTCCATTCCATTATGTTCCTAGACTGGTGTCCTCCCAAAGCTAAGAATCTAGGCACTTGAAGGGCAGGAATAGGGAAAATAGGAATAAGGGAGAAGTTATAGGAATAGGGAAAAATCTAGTAGAAGCATGGGTAGGGGCAGAGAGGAGGAGAGAGGATAAATTATCTCTACAGCTAAAGATGGGTACTGTGCTTCTTTCTCCAAGACCCCTTCCTCCCTTCAAAGCTCCCAGGAAATTTCCCTTTCTTCTCTCCCATGAGACACCCTATGACCTCCTCCTTCTTGGACCCTCCCCAGTTGAAAAAGAGCTTCCTGACAGCTCAGCATACATTGTATTATGGCGCAAAGGCTCATCACTTCAACACTACCAACTTTAAAAGCCCACTACTGAAGCGCATCCTGTGGAAGCTGAAGGAAATGGAGAGGGCTAGTCTACCAGAGAATGACCTTAAGGAGGTGATGTGCCAATGGGCAAGGGTCACTATCCCTAAATTCTTTTTGGGCCTTTCCCCTCAGTGGCAGGCTATGGTGGGGCTCAGACTCTGGTATGATCGCTCGTTGCCCAATAAAAGAAAGAACAGGGATCTTTGTAAACAAGAGCCATAGTAAAGGGTCTAAGAAATGAGACAGGAGATTGGAAACTCAGAGAAAGTTGAGAAAGTTATCACAGGCCTATATAGAGTGATTCCATTTCTGGTATTATTCACATTGGTCCCATGAATGTGGGATAAGGAGAAGGAATAGATTTACAAGTGACATCTGTGACAATTACCTTCTTTCACCACCTTCAATTGTCCCAGGGGGTAAAAGCAGCAAAAATGTGGCCTGTGTAGGAAACTGTACACTTCCTCTTAGGACTGGGGGGGGGAAATAAGGAGGAAAATGGTACAAAGGGTTCAAGTGATCATGAGTGCATTATTCTTGATGGAATGTGGGAGAAGATTGGAATCTAGAGGAGGAGGAGACAATATGAGATGGGGATAAAGTGTATAATCATGCTTGGTGGGGTAACCTCTGTCCCATTCCTTCTACCTCCAGTACAATGAACTTTTAACAAATATGGAAACCATCTACAATGAGGCTGATGTGTGCTTAGAAAAGGGACCTTGCATTTCCCTAGAACCTGGTGAGCCTAGAAACAAAGACAAAAAAAAAGGTGCAACTCTCCTGAACCCCAAAGGGTCCCTGTCCTACTCTTGCTCTTTACCAATACATATATTCTTCTGCTTCTTAATGGGGTGGATGGGGGAGGTCTAGGAACTGTCTGAGAGGTGTCCTTGGTCCTACCTTCAAAACCCAGGGTCTAGGATAAGGAAAGAAAGGGGTAGAAAGAGGGCATTTTTGATAAAGAGTGCAAGTATCCATGATTGATGTTAGGAAAAATTTCTGCAGGTCTTCATCCTTGCCCTCTAATTCTTAACCTTTTTTGTATCACGGAGCTCTTCAGCAGACAAGTGAAGCACATGGACCCCTCAAAATAATATTTTTAAATGCAGAAAATAAAATTCATAGGATTACAAATGTTAGTAAAAATAATTTTTCCTATCC
This sequence comes from Myrmecobius fasciatus, assembly GCA_023553655.1. NCBI lineage: Eukaryota > Metazoa > Chordata > Mammalia > Dasyuromorphia > Myrmecobiidae > Myrmecobius > Myrmecobius fasciatus. Next base: position 20,689 of record JAJPUD010012923.1, read on the forward strand.
AAGTTCATGGACCCTCTGAAATAGATTGACAAGATCCTTGGAGATTTCATAAACTCCAGGTTAAGACCTCCTGTTCTAGTATGCATTTGCTTGGTACTACTCCCTTTATGGAGCTTCTAGTCTTTGCTCTCATCTTATGTGAGTCTAAAAAGAGATTATAAAAACTATGGAAATTTTATGGAGACTAAAGGATAGAGCAAAAAATGGAGATGAGGAATAGGAGGCCATTTCTTCCCAGAAGACTTTGCCAAAGAAGGTTAATGAAGTTGGGGTGGGAAGAGGGCCTGGGAAATGATAGGCAATGGTTCTAGGGCTGAGGAACCTAAATCCCTTTCATAATCTCTTCCTCTCTGGGATCAGACCTTTCAGAGATAATGGCTTCCTCCCGGGACTCTGATGAACTACTTTGGGCCTGGAAAAGTTGGCAGGATATTGTGGGCCGGCAGCTCCGTCCCATCTACAGTCGGTATGTGGAGCTCAGCAACAAGGCTGCCAGGCTCAATGGTAAGGCAAAGGGGACCGTGAAACCCCTAGAGTTCTTCAGTGGCCCATTAGATTTTATACTCCCCTAAGTCTCCTCAGAAATTCCTACCTCACTAAAGATTCAAGTCCTCAATGGTCCCCTGCTCACTGAAGATAGTTTCCCATAAAAGGGGAAAGAAAGCTTAGAGATGCCCTAGAAGAGGATGGGTCTGATTATAAGAAAAAAGAATCCTAGAGAGAGAATTATAAGTTCCCTGATATTCAGTAACTAGAGTAGTTATTCAGACCTTCAATCAGGTCCAATTCACCATAATCCCATGAACCATAGCATACCAAGACCTTCTATCCTCCATTATCTCTCAAAATCTGTTTGTTTATGTTTTGTTTTTTCTTTTTCTTTTTTTTTTTGCTGAGGCAATTGGGGTTAAGTGACTTGTCCAGGGTCACACAGCTATTACGTGTCTGAGACCAGATTTGAACTCAGGTCCTCCTGACGTCAGGGCTAGTGCTCTATCCACTGCGCCACCGAGCTGCCCCAATGTTTTGTTTTTTCTATGACATTATCTATCCCTCTCATGTTCTGCCATCCCCTTTTCCTTTTGTCTTCACTCTTTCCCAACATTAGGGTCTTTTCTATTGAGTCTTTTCTTTTCATTAAGTACTTAAGTTTCAGCATCAGTAGACCTTCCAGTGAATAGCCTGAATTGATTTCTTTAAGTATTGGCTGATTTGATCTCCTTGACATCCAAAGGACTCTCAAAAGTCTTCTCCAGCACCAAAATTCAAAAGTTTCAATTCTGCAGCTTTCTTTATAATCTAAGTCTCACAGCCATACATTGTTACTGGAAAAACCATAGGTTTGACTAATACACTTCTTTGTTGGCAAGATATCTCTGCTTTTTGGTATGCTGTCCAGATTTGTCATAGTTTGCCTTCCAAGGAGCAAGCTTCTTTTAATTTCATGATTGTAGTCACCATATGCAGTGATCTTGGAGCTCAAGAATTATAAAATCTGACACTATTTCCATTTCTTCTTCCTCCATTTGGCAGGAAGTTATGGGACCAGTTACCAAGATCTTAGGGGTTTTGGGGGGGAGGAGTGGGGAGGTAATGTTAAGCTTCAAACCAGTTTTTACACTCTCCTCTTTCATTCTCATCAAGAGAATTGTTAATTTCTCTTTACTTTCTGTCATGAGAGTGATATAGTCCACATGTCTGAGATTGTTAATAATTTTCCCAGCAACCTTAATTCCAGCTTTTGATTCATTCAGTCCGGCATTTTGCATACTATATACTCTGAATATAAGATAAATTAAAATGATGACATAGACAACATTGATGTACTCCTTTTCCACACTCAAACCATTCAATTGCTCCATGTTTGGTTCTAACTATTTTTTCTTGGTCTGAATGCAGGTTCCTCAAAAGATAAGTAAGATGATCTCTTATTCCTGTCTCTGAGGATTTACCACATTTTGTTATGATCCACACATGACTTAATGTAGTCAAGAAGCAGATGTTTTTCTGGAACTCTCTTGCTTTCTCCATAATCCAGAAAATGTTGGCATTTTGGTGTCTAGTTCTCTACTTTCTTGAAAACTAGCATGTTCTCATGGTAATTCTCAGTTCACATTGCATAATCTTAAGCATACTTTGCTGCTGGATGAACTAACTACAACTGTTTGATAATTTGAATATTTCTTTAGGATTGGAACATAAATTTTGTCACCTCTACTGATTTTATTGTTAGGAATGCATCTCTAAGATGTATGGTTCTAGATCAATAGCCATATCATTGTGGTTATTGGTTATCAGTGATGTTAACATCTTTTTTATATATAACAATAATTTATTCTAAATTATTCATTTAGTTAATTTTTAGACATAACCCATGTCTCATTAATAAAAGAGCAGGCATCTCATCTCAAATACCAGAATATACAAGTTACAGCATAATAAAAATTAATTCTACCTACTTTTAGATAAAATCTAACAGGTAAAAATCATTTCATTCAAGGTTTTATTGTTACACAGATTTCCTTTTTTTTAAGAACACAAACTAGTGTAAATTTTTACACCATACCTATCTATGAACATTATATGACCACAAAACTGTTAATCATTGCTTCAGAAAATGAACCATCAGTTTCATTCATGCAGAAGAGCAAGCTGGGAAAAACTGTTCATCTGGAACCATATTACTGTGAAATTCATAGCCATATGATTAATTTTTGGATTAGATGGACTCTTGAGTATACTAAAGTTTTTTGCATAAATAATGCTAATTTCTCCCTGATGTCAGTTTAGTCATTTAAAATCTATAAATGATTGATACTCGGCAATTATATCTTATCCCCTATTTGTAGTACTCATTATTTTAAGATAAACAATTAAAAAAGGGTTATGGTATGGGGTGCTATTTAAATACATGTAAAACATACTGTACAAATATACTTGATTTACCAATCTTCCTCTAAACTATAGTGTCCCTCCAAAATATGACCAGTGAAGACAAAGCATACTATTAAATATGTTAACCTTTTTTTGTATAATTCTTTTGTGTATTCTTAATTTCTTCTGTTTCTGTTAAGTCCCTACCATTTTTGTTTTTATCATAACCATTTTTCCCTAAAACTTTCCCTTAATATCTCCAATTTTCTTGAAAACATCTCTTGTCTTTTCCATTATATTATTTTCTTCTATTTCTTTGCATTGTTCATTTAAGAAAGCTTTTATTTTTCCTTAATTTCTCTGGAATTCTGCATACAGTTGATTTATATCTTTCCCATTCTCCTTTCCTTTTCACTTTCCTTCTTTCCTCAGTTATTTGTAAAGCCAAATTGGACAGCCAATTTGCTTTCTATCTTTTCTTTTACTTGAGAATGTTTTTTGTTGCTGCCTCCTGTACAATATTGTGAACCTCTGTCCATGGTTCTTCAGACACTCTACCAGATCCAATTCCTTAAATCTATTTTTCACCTTCACTTCATATTCATATGATATCATTTAGGTCATACCTAAGTTCTTTCCCCCCCATTATTTAATTTGATCCTCACAACAATACTGTGAGGTCATCAGAGCAATTATCTCTATTTTACAAATAAGTAAATTAGTCTTTGAGTGATTAAATAACTTGACCAAGGTTACCCAGCTAGTTAACAGTGATAAAATTGTAATCTAACTACTTCATTCTTCCCACTGGAAAATGCTAGAGATGGAGAAATGGATGATAGGGGCCTAAAGGAAATGTCAACAAACTTTGACCTGAGTTTTCTTTTTCTATTCTCATCTTTTCCATTCCAGGTCACATGAACACAGGGGATTCATGGAAAGCAGTTTATGAGTCACCAACCTTGGAGAAAGACCTTGAGCAGCTCTACTATGAAATAAAGCCACTCTACCTAAATCTACATGCTTATGTGCGCCGAGCTCTTTACCATTACTATGGATCTCAGCACATTAGCCTAAAGGGGCCTATTCCTGCCCATTTATTGGGTAAGTTGAGGATAAGAGAAAGGGCAAAGGAATCTGAAGGAAGAAGCAGAGGAATTTGGAAAGAGAGATAGTGTTGCCAGGACATAGGGATAGAGAATCATGGGAATAAATATGGTAAATAAATGGGGGTTATTAGAGAGAAGATAGACAGTGTGGTATAGTAGAAAGAATAGTAGATTTGACATTGGTGATTCTGAATTGGTGATTCTGAGAGATTCTCTTGTTTTCTCTCTTTCTCCTCTCTGTCTCTCTGTTTTTCTCTGTCTCTCTCTTTTAAAATGAGAGGTTCTGATAACCTTTTTTTTGTCTCATGGACCCCTCTAGAAGTCTGGAGAAGCTTATGGGACCCTTCTCAGAATGATGTTTTTAAATACATAAAATAAAATAGAAATTAAAAAATAGTTTTAAAAATAGTTTTAAAGCAAGTTCATAGACCACAAGCTAAGAATTTCTAGTAAATGACTCTATGGTTCCTTCCAACTCTGATATTCTCTGATCCTTCATTAGGTATTGGGGATCAGAATTGGTGGTGAGGAAAGTCAGAAAGATCAAGTAATAGAAATTGAAAGGATGCCCATAAATTGGAGAATGAGTGAACAAGTTGTGATATATGGTTGTGATAGAATGGTATTGTACTATAAGAAATGATGAACAGAATGCTTTCAGAAAAATCTAGTAAAACTTACATGAACTGCTGCAAAGTGAACAGTAGGAGAACATAATACACATTTACAGCAATATGATATGATGATCAGCTGTGAATGACAACTATTCTCAGCAATACAATGATCTAAGTCAATTCCAAAGGACTTAATGATGAAAAATGTTATCCACCGCTAGAGAAAGAATTGACGCAGTCAGATTTAGCTCAAAGCATACTTTTAAAAACTTTATTTTTCTTGGATGAGTTTTTGTCTATTTCCTTTCCCAACATGACTAAAGTGGAACTATGTTTTGTTTAACTGCACATATATAACATATTAAATTGTTTGCCTTCTCAATGAGGGAAGAAGGAAGGACAGAGACAATATGGAGCTCAAAATTTAAAAAAAATCTGAAAAATTGTTTTTATATATAATTGGGAAAATATTTAAAAGAAAAAAAAAGATCGGAGTGACCAGAATAATGAAGCCACAAGGAGTGGAGGTGGGGGGAATGACCTTGTTCACATTTCTCTCCCCATATCTTTTTATTTCCTTCCTTTCCTCTTCACAGTTATCTTTGGCCCTGCTGTGGCTACTCCTAGGGAGCATGTGGGCTCAGTCTTGGACTAACATCATTGACCTAGTCATACCCTTTCCATCATCCACAAAAATGGATGCCACCATGGCCATGAAGAGTCAGGTCAGTATCTAATTTGACTCTCTTCTCCCTCTCAGACTTCTTTTTTAACCTGCTCCAGTGAATGAAGAAGGGATGAATCCCTTATTGTCCTGACATGCTACAGAGAGGAGTAACCCATATTTCCTTCTTGGTGTTGTAGCGTTGGACACCCATTAAGATGTTTGAGGAAGCTGATAAATTCTTCCAGTCTCTGGGGCTGCTGCCTGTTCTCCCATAATTCTGGGTCAAATCGATGCTGGAGAAGCCATTGGATGAAAGAGAAGTATCATGTCAGACCTCTTCATGGGACTTCTACAATGGCAAGGACTTCAGGTGCTCTTGAAAGAGGGTGACACTTGGAGTGCAAAGAATAGCAACATGTGTGCCAGTCTAGTTCTGTCATTATCTTTTTCTCTTTCTCTTTTACTCTCTCTTTTCTGTGTCTCTTTTTCTCTTTCTTCTTTTCTCTATCTCTGTCTCCTTCTCTTTGTGTATGTGTCCCTGTCTATCTCCATGTCTCTCTCTATCTCTTTTTTGTCTGTCTCTGTCTCTCTGTCCTTCTCTCTGTCTCTGTCTCTCTTTATCTCTATCTCTGCCTCTGTCTCTATCTGTCTCTATCTCCTTTTTCTTTGTGTGCTTCTGCCTCTCTCTGTCTTTGTCTCTGTCTCCATTTCCTCTGTGTGTCTCTGTGTTTCTCTATCTCTCTCTGTTTCTGTGTCTCTGTCCTCTTTCTGTCCTTCTCTCTGTATCTGTCTGTCTGACTCTTTCTTTGTGTGTGTGTGTGTCTATCTCTCTGTCTCTAATCTTCTTGATAATTGAATTCAATGATCTAAGCAATCAAAAAGATAGCTCAGTGTAGTGGCAAAAACACTGGATTTTGAGTTCTAGTTCACTCTGTGACCTTAAGGAAGTCACTTCCCATTTAGAAACCAAAGTTTCCAGTCTATATCATAAAAAACAGACAAAGTAAGCTCTATCAATCTCTTTCAGCCCTACTAGTCTATGATTATGTGTCAGGTATAGAGAGATTCCACGTTCTTATTTAGTCACCCAAACTAACATTTTAGTATTTTAATAGTTGAGCTTTTCTCTCTGAAGAATGGAAATCTTTCCCACTTTAATAAAACATCATTTACTTTCTTTGAGGCATTGTGATTCCAGATGTAACTAATTGGCATTTCCCTTATAACTTCTCCAAAGATTAAATATATGCAAAAATACTTTTTAAAAAATATTAACTGTATGCAGAGCACAGTGGAGAACATGTAGAATGTAAGATAATGATCATTGAATTTACAGACAATTTGAGGAAATGAGACAAGAGGATATGAAAGTATATACTACCAGTTATTGTAAGATAACATTCATGTAAGAGATATTCCCAGACAGTATATGGTGAATTGTCAAGTAAGTTATACAAACAATAAGTGCTATTAATTTAGAAGCACAATAAATGCCACAAGATTAGAGGACCGAGAAATCCCTGGGTTGGAATATTCATGGGAGGCTTAGTGGAGAAGGAAGGACTTGAGCTGAACCTTAAAGGATATATAAAGCTCAAGTTCTTAGATGGTGCAATTGATTCTGGAATCAGGAAAACTCATTTTTATAAGTTCAAATCTGGCCTGTGTGACTTTGGACAAGTTACTTAATTGTTTGCCTCAATTTCCTCATCTATAAAATGATCTGGAGCAGGAAATGACAAACCACTTGAAAATCCCAAGTGAGGTTACAAAGGATCAAAAATGAATGAACAACAAAAAATGCTTTGTGGGGCAGCTAGGTGGTATGGTGGATAGAACACTAAGCTTGGAGACAGGAGGACCTCAGTTCAAATCCAGCCTCAAACACTTACTAGCTGTGTGATGCTGGGCAAATCACTTAATCCTATTTGCCTCAGTTTCCTCATCAGTAAAATGATCTGGAAAAGGAAGTGGCAAATCACTCCAGCATCTTTGGCAAGAACTCCAAATTAGGGGTGAAGGAGTGGTCAGCTAGATGGCACAATGAATACAGCACCAGCCCTAGAGTCAGAAGGACCTGAGTTCTAATCCTATCTCAGACATTTAACAGCTGTGTGATCTGGGTAAATCATTTAATTACAATTGCCCTACCAAAAAAAAAAAACCTCCAAAAGGGGCCACAAAGTTGTACATGAATGAAAACTAATCAACAATAAAGTCTTAAAGGAAGCAATGAAGTTACTCTCATTTAGGACACATTGCTGGAAGAGATTTTAAAAGCTATATATCAGTTCCCTCACTAGGAAGCAATTCACTGAAGTCATCCAGGTGGCAAAAGTCAAAATCAGGATTTAACCCAGGTATTCTGATCACAAATCCAGTGTTCTATCTATCATACCACATCATACATTCTCTTCCACAATAGATTTCATTGGCTTCCCTCATCTCCAGTTTAACCCTCACTTTCATGTCTCCCTTTCCCTTTTGCCTCAGGGTAAAGCAATGCACCAAGGTGGACATGGAAGATCTCTTGTCCACCTTCCATGAGATGGGCCATATCCAATATTTCATGCAGTACAAGGATCTGCCCGTGATACTCCGAGAGGGTGCCAACCCAGGCTTCAGTGAGGCTATGGGGGATGTGGTGGCCCTCTCTGTTTCCACCCCCAGCTACCTTCACAACTCAGAGCTGCTGATTGCTCAAGTAGAGGACTAAGGTGATTGGAACCTGGGGGGGAGATGGCTTTTCAGGAGAAGGTCTGGGAAAGAAGAATTGTAGGGAATGAAGGCTGTAAGTTTTGGTTTGAAAGGCAAGATGGACTCAAAGGTTTACTAGAGGAAAGTAGGTGGGGAAAGGGAGATCAGTCAGTCAAGTTCAATCAATCAAGTTCCTACTATACATTGACTATCCTGAGTACCACTGAGTACACAAAAGGAGGCAAAAGATAGTCCCTACCCTCAAAGAACTTACAATGGAGGGTGACATATAAACAGGTAGATACATACATATACGTATGTACACATTCACACACATATATACACATGTATCTATGTGTATATATGTAAGCAAATTATATACTAGATAAATAGGAAATAATTAAAAGAGAGAAAGCACTGGAAGGATTAGAGAAGGAAAAGCTAGAAGACAGAGACAACTTTTGGTTGTCTCTTTTGACCCTAATGGTTTGTGGTCCTATGACTGAGGGAAGAAGGGGTCTAAGATTTATAAAGTTGCTAAACTGATTGAGCTCTGCTCTCTATCTACAGAAAGTGAGATCAACTTCCTTATGAACATAGCATTGGAAAAGGTTGCCTTTATCCCCTTCAGCTATGTGGTGGACCAGTTTCGATGGAAGGTCTTTGATGGCCGAATCAGCAAGGAAGATTACAATCAGGAATGGTGGAACTTGAAGTCTGGGTCTATTCTGACTTTTCATATTTCAGACCCTTCTCTCATGGGGATAGTAATAGAGAAGTCTCTCAAGGTTTCTTCAGGAATATGGTCAATTTCTCTAACACTACTGATGTGTATGCCTCCACTGAATCTCAGTCTAGAGCAGTCCTAATCGGAGTATGTGGAAATTGGAGCTATTATGATCCTCTTTTTACAATTAAAGAAACTGAGGTAGAGAGAGGTTAAAAGATTTGTTCAGGGTGGGCTGGTGAGTGCTTACAGGAGGATTTGAACATTTTCTACTATTCCTTTCTCTTTCCTGTTCAGCTCTTACTTTAAGTCTCTTTCTAAGAAGCTGGTCTGCCCTGGGATCATTTTATATGGGCAAGCCTCATTTTTCAGTTTATGCTATCATTTAGGCTATGCAGAAATATAAGGAAGAGGTGGCTTATGGCAACAGAAAACTCATGGCCCATTAAATCTGTTGTGTAACTTATTAGCCATCAGCTCTCATCTGAAAGGTACCTAAAATTTCTTCCCAAGTGATTCTGCCAGCAAGACTTGGCAAAAGTAGCAGGCTCTAGGGCCATGTTCCTAATCGTGGACAAATAATAAGTCAAAGGTACTATATCCCTACCTTCCTTAAGTCTTCAAACCACAATATTAATGTAAATAACATAAGTGAAATGGAAAAAAAAACACTGCATTTGGTGGGAATGGAGAGTTGATAGTAGCTTCATTGAGGATGTTACAAATGGGAAATGATCTAACCAAGAGATAGAGATAGGAAAGTTCAAAATGCATATTGAAAGAAACACTTTGGCCAGAACAGAAGGTTTGATAGGAAAGGGGCAGTTAATGGCAGATAAGGTTGGAGAGATACACTTAAACATGTCTGAACTTCAGTTCCTTCATCTATAAAATTAAGCTAATACTTAGCTACCAACCACATAGATTTGTGACATGACATATAATTAAAAAAAAACACTATGATTTCTTCAGTTCAGGAAAATTCCAGTATGGAAGATTCATTCACAGACTGTAATCTTTCTATGATCTAATGGCTAAGTCTTACAAAGTTTCCTGAAAGGAACAGAGATTAAATGACTTTCACCAAACTAGTGTCAGAGATGAGTTTTGGATGTCTTTCTGATTCCAAATCCAGCATTCTATCTACTAAGTAGACCTGAAATTTTTTTGTCTTAGAACTCTTTTATGACTTTAAAAAATATTGAGGGTCACCCCCAGAGGAATTTCTGTTTATGTGAATTATATATATTAATCTTACCATATTAGAAATTGGTATTGTTATAAAAATAGTTTTGAATTCACAGGCTCCCTCAAAGGGTCTTGGAAATCTCACAGAGTTTCTGGACCACATTTTGAGAATCGATATACTAACCTATAAAGCTTCTACTTGGAAATCTTCAAGCTTTATGTAATTATGGGTTTTTACATAAATATGAATTATTATTTTAAGCTTGCATTTTATAATTGAGTACAAAACATTAACATCAGTAATAAGGCAGCAAATATTATTCATTCATTTCAGAACTTGGCCTCCTCTGTCACTTCTTTCTCCACCTTCCACACACCTTTCCCTACATTCAATCTATTGGAAAGAATATTAAATTTGGAAACAAAAGAACTAGGTTCAAATTCTGATTCTTCCACTAGGTGATTCAACTATGTGGATAGTTTTATTTTGTTTTGTTTTCAAGTAATTGAGGTTAAATGACTTGCCCAGGGTCATACATTTAGTAAGTATCTGAAGTAACTCAAGTCCTCCTAGCTTCAAGACCAGTGTACTATCCATTGGGTCATCTAGCTGTCCCTCACCCATGTGATTTTAAATGAATTATGTCCCATCTTTAGGCCTTGGATTCCTCGGCTATAAAAGAAGGGGATTAGAGTACATGGCCCCAAAGATTCTGTTCCATTCTAAATATATGATCTTATGGACCTAACTGTAGGCTACTCCACTGGAAAGAGTCTTAATTGGGAAACTGGGAAAAATCAGGATTCTTACTCTGGCTCTACTCTCAGATGGGCAAGTCCATCACATCTCATTATTCCCTTCTGTTAGGTGGGGAAGAATAATACCTACTGTTTGGGAATCAAATGAAATAATAAAAGAAACAGGGAAGCATAGTGAATAGAGTTACAGGCTCACAGCCAGAAAAAAAGGTGACATCTCACTTCTGATACACACTGGTTAAGTGCTCAAACGAGCTACTTAACTTCTTAGTCCCAGTTTTCTTCATCTGAAAAATGATGACAATAGCACCTACTTCAGGGGGCTGTTGTTATGATGACCAAAAGAGAGAAAGGATGTAAGCATTTGTAAAGTATTTTATAAGTGTTAGCTCTCTTGATTATTAACTTTTCAGTGTCCCAAGAGACCCTCTAATTCTCTAATTTTGTAAATTGAAGAGCTATAGTTGACCTTCATTGAAAGTGGGCTTTTACCAATTTGGAATTCCTTATACTGACAGCAGGACAGTACTGAACAAAAAAGGAAAAAAAATGAGACAATAGATATGAAATTACTTTGCAAAGTCAAAAGATGCTACTGCCAACATGATCATATGTCATATTGTCCTTTGTCAGGTTAAAATATCAGGGAATATGTCCACCAGTGCCAAGATCAGAGGAAGACTTTGATCCAGGTTCTAAGTTCCACATTCCTGACAATGTGCCTTATATCAGGTAAAGTTTTGGGCACTGAACACAGAGCCCATAAATCAAAGCTTTTAATGAGGCAAATTCTCATAGGGTTCAAGGATATCAGGATTGCCATTTACCACTTCTACTAGATGTGAATATCATCGGGTGAAAAGAGTCTGCCATGTAACCTCGTCTATCCCCTTGAAACTAAATCCTGCCCTGGGATTCAATTTTCCCTCAGCTGGGCAGAGTTCAGAATATCAGATGGACCCTAGAAGGGTAAAGGAACTCAAGAAAGAAATCCTGAAGTGAACTAAAAATGGCTTTTCCTGCTTCAGAATTTTGCCAAGCCTTTCTTTGCTGCTGGGAAGAGTTCAGGGAAGAGAAGAGATAATGACTAGGATTCAGAGGTAGGAACAATGTCTCCATTAAGAAAGGGCATTTTATTAAGCAATCAGAATCACACAAGAAGATCGCATTCAAAACTAGCTATCAAACTTCAGGAAGGTGGTTGCTCATCTTAAGGTCAATATCCTCTCACTTTGGGCATAGAGGAGCTAACTTCTTGATTATACTAATTCAGGAAAATTCCTCAGGCTTCCCCACTATTTTTCAGGCCAGATTGTACCTGGAACCAAAAGGTCTCATAGAAATGCAGCCCAATCTAGGAGCAGCAGAGCTAGGAAACTTACTCAGACACTTCTGATGGGGTCTGTGTTAAATGGAGGCCACAGTGGAGTTTCCAAATCTACTCAATCCCCCAAGAGTCTTCAGAGGCATCAGAGTAGGCTTCAGATGGTCCCAGCTTCCAAGACTACTTCTTAACTTTTCCCCCATTCCCTCCTGTCTCTTCTGCTTAGGTACTTTATCAGCTTTGTGATCCAGTTCCAGTTTCATGAGGCCCTATGTAAAGTCTCAGGTCATGCAGGCCCCCTGCACAAATGTAACATCTACAACTCTCAAGAGGCAGGAAAACTCCTAGGGTGAGTGTGCCCACCTGTGTATTTTGATCCTCAGTCTTCCAAAAATCATATGACTTCAGAATCATAGAATGTGAACTAAAAGGATCCTTGAGAATATCTAGTCCAACTTTTCACCAAAAGCCCAAGAAACTGAGTCAATGGGGTGAGGGAAATCATCTTATCAAGGAATCATCAGCTATGAACCCAAGATCATCTTGGGCAGCTAGTTTGTATAGTATGGATATGAAATCAGGTCTACTAGATCCCATAGCAGGGTTTTTTCCTAGGTTCCTAACTAGCATTTCTCTGTAAAAATACATTTTAATATCTCCTAAGATCATATTGACTTCTTTTCTTCATAAGGAAATTGCAGTGGTGAGAGGAAAAAAAGTATGTATAGACAGATCCGGCTCAACAACAATCTTCAGATTTCTTTCTGCTTTTTTTGTACCTAACCCAAGCTCTCCCATTCTGTTACTTCAGAGTTGAATTTTTTTTTGTTATTCTTAAATGGACCTGACCTTATTACTATGGAATTTTCTCTTGCTTTGGGTAAAAAAAAAATTTCCAAATTATCAAGGTGACTTTGAATTTCAGTCTTATCATGTATTCATAATGATGGTAGCAACCATTCCTAATAATGTCATCTGCAAATTTTGATGGCAAAATCTAATTTGCTTCCTGTGAGTTATCAAGAATGAATGAAAAAGTTCTGTGCTTCGAATTCCTGATTAACTGCAAGACCTTGGGCAAGTGTCTGGTGTTTGATTGTAAACATTTAAATTAAAATTCCTCTCCCTTATTGTAGGGAGGAAGGCAGGCTAGTACTTACAAGTCCATTCTGCTCAAATCTACCCCTCTGATCTTCCCTTTTGCTGGTCTAGAGTTCTGCTTTATCATTACAACCTCCCCTTCATCCTAGATCTCTTCTTTTTACACTCTTTTTTATTATTTCTAAATTTTATTTTTTTCTCAGTTATATGTAAACAAAATTTTAAACATTGTTTTAAAAATGTTTGAATTTCAAGTTCTTTCCCTCCTCAAGAAGACAAGTAATTTGATATAGATTATACATGTGCAATCATACAAAATATTTCCATTATCAGTCATGTTGCAAAAAAAGACAAAAAAAGTTTTTTTTAAAGTATACAGCAATCAATGCATTTATACACCAACAGTTCTTTCTCTGTAAGTAGATAGCATTTTATTTTCATAGTTTTTTCTGTCTTCTAGCTGATGCAGCTAGGTGGTATGGTGGATAGAGCATTGCCCTGGGATGAGGAAGATCTGAATCCAAACATAGCCTTAGACGATTCCAGCTGTGTGACCCTGGTCAACAATCTCCATCTCTTTCAGTTTCTTCAATTGTTAAGTGAGAATCATAATAGTACCTACCTCATAGAGCTGTAGTGAAGATCAAATGAGACAATATTTGCAGAGTGCCTGGCACATAACAGGTGTTTTATAAATGTTTATTTCCTTCCTCCTTGTGTTCAAAATTTGTACTGTCTCTGTAAGATCCTGAATCACTCCAATGTTGTTTTTATTTCCCTTTTCAAAATTTTTTTTCCAAGAAGCTTCCAAAACAATTTCCCTAAGGCACAAGTTTGATGGTGTCATTCAAAAATCTTCAAAGACTCCCCAGTGCTTCAAGGATAGAATACAAATTCCTTAAACCCCTTTACAATCTAGTTCCATCATGATTCATACTATTCTCCTTCATGAACTCCATGTTTCAGCCAAACTAGGCTGTTTTCTAAATGCAACATTACACCTCTTGTCTCTGTCCTGTCTCTGTACATTCACATAGACCATCCCCCATGTCTAAAATGCATTCCCTGCTTAACTCTGTATCTTTATGACCCCATTTGTGGTTTTCTTGGAAAAGATGTTAGAGTAACTTGCCATTTCCTTCTCCAGTTTTATTTTATAGATGAGGAAAATGAGGCAAATGGGGTTGTGACATATCCAGGGTGATACAGCTAGTTCATGTCTGAGGCCCTAGGTGGGTGTAGTGTTTAGAACACCTGGCCTGCAATCAGAAAGACTTAACTTCAAATCTAGCCTTAGATACATATAGCCACTATTCCAGTAGTTCTGCCAAGAAAACCCCAAATGGTCTCAAGAAAAGACCAACATGACAAAAATGACTGAACTGTTATCTCTATGAAAATATTTCTCCTTTTTCTTTTTTTAACAAGTTTTTTTTATTTTCAAAATATACGGAAAGATAGTTTACAACATTCACCCTTGCAAAATCTTGTGCCCCAAATTTTTTCCCTCCCTTCCCCCATTCCCTCCCCTAGACAGCAAGTAATCTAATCTATGTTAAATATGTATAATTCTTCTACATATATTTCCACATTTACCATGTTGCACAAGAAAAATCATATCAAAAAGGAAAAAATGAGAAAGAAAACAAAAAGCAAACAACACAAAAGGTGAAAATACTATATTGTGATCCATACTCAGTTCCCATAGTCCTCTCTCTGGAGGCAGATGACTCTCTCCATCACAAGTCTATGGTTTTGGACTGAATCACTTTGTTGCTGAAAAGAACCACCTCCATTAGAGTTGATCATCACATAATCTTCTTGTTATTGTATACAATTCTCTCTTGGTTCTTCTCAGTTCACTAAGCATTTGTTCATGTAAGTCTCTCCAGGCCTTTCTGAAATCATCCTACCAATCATTTCTTACAGAACAATAATATTCTATTATTCATATACCATAATTTATTCAGCTATTCCTCAACTGATGGGCATCCACTCAGTTTCCAGTTCCTTGCCACTACAAAAAGGGCTGCCACAAACACTTTTGCACATGTGGGTCCTTTTCCCTTTTTTATGATCTCTTTGGGATGCAGATCCAATAGACACATTGCTGGATCAAAGGGTATACACAGTTTCAGAGCCTTTTGGGCATAGCTCCAAATTGCTCTCCAGACTTACATGAACTGATTTCTAAGTGAAATGAGCAGAACCAGGAGATCATTGTACATGGGAACAACAAGATTATATGAAGATCAATTCTGATGGACATGACTCTTTTCAACAATGAGATGGTTGAGGCCAGTTCCAATGAGCTTGCAATGAAGGGAGCCATCTACCTCCAGAGAGAGAACTGTGGGAATTGAGAGTAGATCACAACATAGCATTTTCACTCTTTTTTTTTTTTTTTTTTGCTTTTTGCTGAGGCAATTGGGGTTAAGTGACTTGCCCAGGGTCACACAGCTAGGGAATGTTAAGTGTCTGAGACCAGATTTGAACTCAGGTCGTCCTGACTTCAGGGCTGGTGCTCTATCAACTGCGCCACCTAGATGTCCCATTTTCACTCTTTTTGTTGTTTGCTTGCATTTTGTTTTCTTTCTCATCTTTTTTCCTTTTTGATCTGATTTTTCTTGTGCAGCAAGATAATTGTATAAGTATGTGTACACATATTGGATTTAACAGATTTTAATATGTTTAACATATATTGAATTGCTTACCATCTAGGGGAGAGGGTGAGGGAAAGAGAGGGAAAAATTTGGAACACAAAGTTTTGCAAGGGTCAGTGTTGAAAAATTGTCCATTCATATGTTTTGAAAATAAAAAGCTTTAATAAAAAATTTAAAATTAAATTAAATTAAATTAAATTAAAAATGTTTAAATCTTGCTTAAAAGAAAAGTTGTAATAAATGTTTTAACTACTCTCCAGAATGATTAGATCAGTTCACAACTCCACCAACAACATATTAATGTTCCAGTTTTCCCACACGCCCTCTAATATTTATCATTATCTTTTCCTGTTATCTCAGTCAATCTGAGAGGCTTTATCCTTTTTCAAAGCTTAACTCACATCACCTCCTCTGTAAAGCCTTTCCTAATCCCCCTAGTTGTTAGTATTTTCAGCTCCTCTGTCTGTTTTCCACAATTTAGTGTGTATTATACTTATTTGTGTATGTGTTGTATACTACTTCCCCAGAAAAAGGCAAAACCCTAGAAGGCAGAGACCATTTAGCTTGTTAGAGGCAACTTGGTGGCACAGTGACTAGAGTGCTGGACCTGGAGTCAGGAAGAGCTGAGCTCAACTCCTGCCTTAAAAACTTAATTTTTTTACTAGCTGTGTGATCCTGAGTAAGTCTCCTACCCTGAATTTCTTAACCACAAAAAGGAGATAATAATAGCACATATTTCTTGGGGTTATTTTAATGAGCAAATGATATAATATTTGCAAAGCACTATATAGCAAGCGGGAATTATTTCTTTTTCTGTGTGTTTGTATCTCTAAGCAGCCTTAAAAGTAGCAGGTGTTTAATATATATTTGTTAGATTTAATTGAATTCATTTTCCTTCTCTGTTTCTTTGTCTTAAAATGAACCATTTAGACCAGATTGTATCCAAAGGCTTTTTCCAGCTCCTACAATCTATAGTTATTTCAATGCTCAATAGAATTGAATACTAGAACTAATTCCTGTGTTCATTATTTCATTATCCTCTACTCTTTTTCTATTCTTACCACCCTATTATTGCATGTTCTAACTAACAGTTCCCATCTGAGCTTTCCTGAGATTACAGAAATAAAGAAAACAGTATTTACTCTGCCTTTTTTCTGTTACCAAGTATGTTTCTCTTAACTGATAAAGTAGCTGCTGGTGTGGTGTAAAATGGTGATAATACTAGCACTACATCACACATTAGTTGTGAAGAACAAATGAGATAATGTCTATGAAGGATCTGATAAACTTTAAAATACTATAGAAAAAAATGAACTATTCTTGCCCATTGAAAGGCTGAAGTTTGTGGCTTCTCTTCTTTTATTACATATATTTAAATTATGACAAATTATCTTAAAATAGTTTCTATGTTTTATGTTCCAAAGCATCCTATGTGGGGCAGCTAGATGGCATAGTGGATAAAGTATCAGCCCTGGAGACAGAAGGACCCAAGTTCAAATTTGTCCTCAGACACTTAACACTTACTAGCTGTGCGACTTAGGGCAAGTCAAAACAACAACAAAGTGTCCTATATATCTTCTTTCTAAAATTGGTAGGCATCTCCACTCTTGTCCCTAGAAAACCAAGTTAATTCCTTTGAGGATTGAGGGTCATTTCTGAACTTTTTGTCTTTCCCACTTATCCTTAACTCACTGTTAAGTTCTGGGCTTAGTTAGGTTGGTATGTAGAGATCCTCTGGCCCTTCTTGTATGTTATTTGTGGTCCCACAGGAGTCTGTCTTTGAACAGCTAGTTTTCTTAGGCCCCTGAGCTTCTTGAGGCACATTAGAAAGATCACTGAGAGCAGAACTAGGAAAACATTGTAGACAGTAACAGCAAGATTATGTGATGATCAACTATGATAGGCTTGGCTCTTATCAGCAATATAGTGATCCAAGACAATTCCAATAGAGTTGGAATGGAAAATGCCATCTGTATCTAGAGAGAGAGAACTATGAAGATTGAATGGAGATTGAAGCACATTTTTGTTTGCTTTTTCTTCTTCATGATTTTTTCCCCTTTTGGTCTGATTTTTCTTGCACAGCATGACAAATATGGAAATATGTTTAAAAGTATTGTATATGTAAAACCTATATCAGAGTTCTTACTGTCATGGGGAGAGGGAAGGTGAGGGACAGAGGGAGAAAAAATTGGGGACTCAAGATCTTACAAAAATGAATGTCAAAAATATATTTACATGTATTTGGAAAATACTATTGAGAAACAAAAGTATTACTGACACTGAAAATGGAGAGGATGGCCATCAATTAGGAAATGAGTGAAAACAAGCAGAAGTAAGAGAACACTGTATACACAAACAGCATTATTGTTTAAAGAGTAAATGTGAAGGACTGAGCAATTCTGAGTTACATAAATATTCAAATCAATTACATAGGATCTATGAAGGAAAATGCTAGTTACTTCCAGAGAAAGAATGATGTATGGAACAATGTATTGTATAGTTTAACATATATAGCTGTATAAAATGTTGGCCTTCTCTAGTGGGAGATGGGGAGTGGGAAAATAGCTTAGAACTCATATGTAACTAATAACAATAATAATTTTCAAAAAGAAAAAAAGAATCACTGGAGTTGGAGCCAAAAGATCTGGATTCAAGTTCTAACTTTGATACTTAGAAGGCAGGTAGACATGAGTCTTTATCTACAAAATAAGATTTATACTCGAACTGCCTATCTTCTTATTCCCATCAATTCCTCCCTACCTTAAATATTTAAAATTCAGGAAGGGATACATAACTCTATCAACCTGGAAATTCCTTTCAGTTTCTCCCTGTCTTCTCATCATCTTCTTCTCCTTAAATCTTCCATAAATCAATAAATTCTTCTCATCATCAAGTTCTTCCATAAATTTGTCACAATGGTTCTATCCAACAACCTGGGGATCTTCCTCACTTTCTCTTGACATTTGGAAGATACCAGGAAACCATTCCAGCTATTCATCTGTTAGATCTCATTCTTACCATGTGACTATCCCATCTTTTTGGATCATCTGTTTCTCTCATGATCACCTTATTTTAGGTGTTCAAAGTTCCTTATTTATTATATGTGGCAGCTTGCTCCCTATGCTAAGTATCTCTTTTTACTATCTTGTGATACCCATTTTAATACCTCCGAATCTCCAATATAGGATTATAGATCTAAATTTGAAAGAGACTTCAAAGACCAACAAGAACAACTTCCTCATCTTATAGATGAAGAAGCTAGGATCTAGAGAATCTATGTGACTTAGCTTACATCACACAGTAGTAACTGTCAGGGGAAGATTTGAACTCAAGTCTTCTTCTAAAAACTTATATTCCATTGTCTGGCAGACATATAATAGCAATGGCAGAGCATTATTATTAAATGATTAAAAGACTTAAATAGTATTAAATATCAGTATTAAACATGTTTCTGGGAGAAATGATTGAAGGAATTTCACAATTTTATGGTAATCACCATAATCATTGAAGGCATCCTCAGTAACGGTAATAAGGAGCAGATAAATTTTCATGAGTTATATCCCGTAGAAGACCACACTTTTGCCATCAGACAAGTGACTGAAAGATAGCAACAATACAAGATACTGCTGTACTTATTAATTATTCATTTGATTCAGTAGGCCAAAATATCTCCTTAAATGGATCCCTTCACACATTATCCTCCATGTTACCTAATTCTGGGAAATTTTCTTCACCTAAATTTACTAATATTTCTTCCATTACTGATTTGTCAGTAATGGATCATAGAATTTTGAGGATGGCATAAAATTATAAAATTTTTTAATGACTGAAAAATCCCGGAATCCAACTGCCTCATTTTATAGATTAGAAAACAGAGGCCTCCAAAGGAAGAGTAGTATACTCAAAATCACATAGCAGTTAGTAGCTGGAACAAAACCCCAGACTTTCCAACTTCCTTAGTCTCACCTTAGTCTTGCAACTGTATTTTGAAAATAATTGCTTTTTGAATCTTCTGAGATTTCTACCCACCAAATTTTGATCCTCAATGAATTCTTCCCTATTAATAAGAATCAAGCTGCAAAGGACATTTCATATTTGTCGAATATACTTTTGACAATGGAAAGAATTCCTAATGTTAAATTTATAGCCTGTCTGGGGCTAGTTATCCCTTCCACATTGCAAGGATTAAGGGCATGATGTCCCTATTATCTGGAAAATCCAAGTAAAATTGTTTAACATTCCCTTCTCTATAAAGAAGAAGTCTGAATTTTTCTTTTTCTTTTAGAGGTTGTTTATAATACCTTATTGTAAAATCTGGGTTAAGTATTTGGTTATAGGCTATATCTAATCAATGTTAAGTAAAAATACTTTTTCCATGCCCTCTACTGGTCTTCACATGTTGTCTGTGGCTTTCACAAAACTCCCCCCAAATTTCTGTTTAATTTCTTATGCCAACCTGCATAAACCACAATGGAAAAGGCCTTAGGATAACTGTACATTGAGAGTTGTGGAAGTGGGTACAGGAAAAAAATTTAAACAAAATTTCTTTTGCTGTCCTTGTGGACTCTTATAGATGAAGAAACATGAGCCTAAGACCTTATACATAATAAGCACTTTTTAAGTGTTTTTTGAATTGAATTCAGTCAACAAACATTTATTAAGCACACATTTATTAAGAAATAAGGATAAAAGTACAAAGAATGAAACTATCTATTCTGAAGGTGGTTACATTCTAAGGGGGGAATAAGAACATAGATAAGCATATATTCAATAAATATATAGCAAAGAATAAATACAAATAAATGTAAAGTAGTTAAATACAACCTAATTTGGGATTAGTAAAAGTAGTTGATGAGCTCAGGAAAAGTTTCACATATTTACTCAGGTAAATGAATACTTTGTAACTTACTGCACCTAACAATGTGTGGATCATGAGGATCATAATCTTCATATGTTTCCTCCTTCCCATTTCAGGGAGCTAGACAGCTCAAGACTCCCCCTTAAGCAAGGAAGCTGTTTAACTCTAGTCAGGGAGCTGGGGGAAAGGATATATTGGCAAGCAGGGGGCAGGGCCATACAGGCCAGAACATGAAGTGGAATAGAAGGCCTGTTGCTCACCCTGACATTACTGGTGATTACTATTCCACTGCAGGGATGTCATGAAACTTGGATTCAGCAAGCCGTGGCCAGAAGCAATGAAGATGATCACTGGGCAGTATAATATGTCAGCAAAGTCCCTCATGAAGTACTTTAAGCCCCTTCTGGACTGGCTTGTTGCTGAGAATGTACATCAGGAAGAAGTCCTGGGCTGGCCTGAGTTTGGCTGTCTCATCCTGACGGTACTATTACTGCTGTTGCTGCTACTGTTACTAATTATTGCTACTGTTAACTACTGCTGCTGTAACTATCTACTGCTGCTGCTGCTGCTGCTGCTCCTCCTCCTCCTAATTACTACTACTACCACTACTAATCACTACTACTATGACTACTGCTACTTCTATTGTTGCTACAGCTATTATATTTATACATATATCAAAGGCAGCTAGGTAATGCAATTGATAGAGTGCCTTGTTTGGAATGAGGAAGGCTCATCTTCCTTAATTCAAATACAGCCTCAGATACTTATTGTCTGTGTGACTGAATAAGTCATTTAGTCTGTTAATTTAGTTTCCACAGCTGTAAAATGAGAAAGAAAGGACAATATCTTTGCCAACAAAACCCCAAATGCGATCACAAAGAATTGGATATGACTAAAATAACTGAATATATATATATATGGCATGTATAGAACATGCATAAATACAGATACACATGTGATAAATATAAATATTTCATTTACTAAATGTTTCTATAGTTAATGTAAACTTTGTATTAAATATACTTAAATATGCTTTATGTATTAAAATACTCTTTTGTTTTATATATTTATATATACATATATGCACATGTATGCACAGATGGCACCCATGTGAAACTAGAATGTTTATATACATGTATGTATATGTTCATATATGCATATGATAGAGTATTTTATTTAAAAATATACTTCTATATTTAGCATATGTTTTATATATTAAATAAAATTTTATCTTATAAATTTAAATATTACATATACATACATATAGTAGGTTGGTACTATTCTGAAATCAGAATATATATGTGCTTATATATATACATATATATACATACACATACCTACATATGTATGTATATGTAGGAAGTGGGTGCTGAATAACTATAAGCCCAATGAAAGCAGCAAGGAGTTCTTACTCAAGAAACTTCATATTCTACAATAAACCAAGTCCTACAGAAATTATTTTGAGGATGGAGAATAGAAGAAGGAGAGAAGGGGTTAATTTTCCCATATCACTTAATCTGACTTTACTGTGTTTTCCCTAGGGAAAAGAAAAATGAGCTTCCTGGCCCTGAATCTGAACTGTGTTAATGCCACTATTGGGCAGCGGGTGCTGCTGACTCTATGCCTACTCCTAGTCCTGATTATAGCAGTTCTACTTTATAAGGTTCTATCCAAGTGCAAGATGTCTTATCCAGACAAGGAAGGCATGTTTCTGTGGATTCCCATGAAGATCCAGAATGTTATCAGGAGCCAGTACCTGCTCTTCAGCTTAAGTCTATTTCTGCTGCTGTCCGTGGTGATACTATTTGTCCATGTCTTCATCATCAGTTCCAGGAAACCCTGGAAAATTGTTCAGTATAAAGCACAAAGCAAAATGTTGGTGTCTTCAGTTTAGACACCAGGAACAAAGAGCTACCCCAGTAATGCAGACTATATTTGTATTTGGGTGGGGGGGAAGTTGGTGGTAAAAGGGTAAACTGAGATAGATGGAAGTTGACTTTCTAGTCAACTTTGATTATAGAGCTGTATCTATACTTATGATTGCATAGCTCTAAGTATAGTGGTAATTGTGGAGAGTTAGATGATGTGTACTCATGTATTACTTTGGGTCCATGACTGTGTGTGCCATTTTATATGTGTCTGATAGGAATGATTGGGTGTATATGAGACTCTATGTAGCTGCATGCATGTATATGACAGCAATACTCTGTGTGTGTCAAAATGTATCAAGGCCCCAAGTTTTCTCTCCCAGCCTCCTTCAAGAGCTCAGGAAACTCTGCTCTAGTTGCTTGATTGCTCAGTTTTCCAACCCCAAATTCCTAGGGGATGGGTCTTCAAGTCAGTCATGCTTTATATTCTCTTGAACTCTAGACTGGAGAGAAAAGGAGGATTTCTTCTAGGTCAGGAAGGGCATTGCTGATGCCCCTTTATTTTGTTTTTTTAAAGCAAATATTTTATTTACTTTATTCGTATAATATTTGTGTGTATTATAAATGCCACAGTATACTGACCAAAGATGTACCTCCCTTTTTCCTGGACTGGCCCTGCAATACAGAAGAATTCCATGTTAGGTATCACCTTAATATATAAGGCTCCAGAAGTAGGGCTCATAGTACCTTCAGCTTCCAAACCTCTTAGACCTTGAATACCAAAAAGCCAAGTCAATCCAGGTGGAGCCTAAGAAAGAGGGCCCAAGGCCCAAAAAATAAATGATTTATTTAGCATTTGGAGTTCATTTGTGGCTGTTTCTTCAAGAAATGGTTCTGATCAGCATATCTTCCCCATTCTACCTCACCATACTCTAGCCCCCATGCACATTCCCTGTTAGCCTGGGAAGTGAGAGATAAGCAAATATCTTTCCTGACTTCTTACAAAAATTCTCTGGGGTGAGGTATGTCAGGGAAGCTCTTCTCTAACAGATTAAGAAAGGTAAGTACCAGTATCTCTTCACCTTTGGCTCTATACTCTCCTCTCCCATGACTTCTTCTCCCAGCCCCACAATGCCTTCCCTTAGGAAAAAGAGGGGCTAGATTGTCAGTCATTAGGAAATAACAGTTACCCAAAGGATTGAATGCTTCCCCAAAGGAGGCAGAAGTCCCCTCAAACTCTCAGAATTCATTTACATTATTAAAAAATCCTTGAGGAGCCCACAAGAGCTTGTGCTCATATGGGTATTATCAGTATGTCTTAGTATCATTATGAAAATAATTTTGACCTTCTTGAACCCCTGGAAAAGTCTCAGGAGCCCCACTTTACCGCTGGAACAGAGGATACTGGAGTGATATCTATCAGCAGACATTTTTCCTATGCTCTTGTTATTAATGTAATGGGAAAAACACTAAATTCATAGTCAGAGGACCTGGGTTTGAATTTTGGTTCTGTTTTTACCTCTCTACCTTAAGCAAGTTATTTTACCTTTCAAGTCTTCATTTTCCTCACCTTCAAAATGAGGTGGGTTAGACCATATGTTATCTGAAGTCCTTTCCAGGTCTAAATCCTATGCTGCTATGAAATTGTCCTATCAAGACAAATATGAGGCAGCTGAAGAAAAGAAACTGAGACTCAGAGATTAAATCAGCGTGAAGTAGCCCTCTGTATTAAAGGTGACAAACACAAGATCAACAGACTACATGATGCCCAAAACACTCTAAAAAAACAAGATTAAAATGTAATTAAAATATTTTACAAAAAAGTATAATAAAACATAAACAATATTGCATTTTAAAAGTCAACATGCATCCCACAGGTGACACCATTCTTATGAGGTAGACACCGCTGCTTTGTATTTGTCTGTGGTCTCCCAAAACTCCTTACTTTCCTTCCCTTAACTATTCCTAATTACTCTCCCTTAGTCTAGAGCTCCACTCCTTCAAACCTCCTATTATACTGCCAAAAGTCTTCTATCTGCACTTATAGGAAAGATTATTAGAGCTGGGACCTTAGAAATAATTTAGCCCATTCTCTCCTCCCTCCATTTTACATATGAAAATCATTGTTTCCTTTTTCTCTCATCATAGTTGCTATAATCTTTCCCCAAGTACTATCTTCATTACTTTACCTCATATTATAAGAATCAATACTTCCCTATTAATATCAATTCTAAATGCAATGTGATGTAGTGGGAATTTTTAGAGTACAATTTTATCCCTGTGATGAGCTGAGATATTGCTATGAAAGGAAGCAGAATCCTGAAACAAAGATGAATAAAATTGCCTTGATCTTCCCTAAAATAGAGAAGGAACAAAAGAGTGAAGATATCTGTGCAAAAGCATATAAGTCTGGGAGAATCTTAGCACTTAGCATAGTGCCAGGTACATAGTAGATGCTTAATGTTTTTTAGTTGAATTTGAGAGGCAAGAACTGAGAGCTATTAAAAATCTCTTTTTAAAAAAAACCATCCAATGTTGAGATAGAGGAGAGGACAATTCTTTCCCACTGTGCTGCTTTTGCTTCCTTTTGGTATACTGTCTGATTCCAAAAAGGCTCCCAGATACACAATCTTTTCCTTAAACCTTTCCATGACCTGTAGGTTTGGGTCTGTTCCCCTAGAATCCCAAAAATTATATAGGAATTTCAAGAGATGGTTGTAGGGCTTCATTTTCCCTTTTGTGTTATGTTCAATAAACCATGTCACCACAGTATATGTAAATGGAGAGAGTAATTTGACAGAAGATTCCAAGGGTAAAATGCAACTACAACCATTAATTTCCTATTTTAATCATTGAAAGCAATATTTCATATAATCCCCTAGTTTACATGCCATAGTTGACTAACCATTTAATGCCATAAAAATGGAGGGATGGGGGAAGAGGAGGGAACAAGGTGAATGTAAATGCTTACAGGTTCAGTGCTCTCTAGTGGCCAAATGGGTATGCTTCAGCCTCTTTGGAGACTGCCATGCATTCATCAAAAAAAAAAAAAAAATGAAGGGGCTACAGGGCTGGTATCTCAAGGAGAGGACTATCTGGTAAACAATTTGCATACTACATTCCATGACTAATTAGTAGAACATGGGTTAAGAAAGGTAGCACACAGTGTCCTAAGTGTTTCATGGTGTGGCATATACAGTGCACAGCTGTCACGCTGACATTCTAGATCCTCCATTGAGATCCTCCATTTTATATCTCCATTATTATTTCCAACTCTCCAGACCAGCACCACCATGTTTTTTAAAAAACAATCTTCTTGCTGTTACTTCCACACAACATCATTACTCATATCTATACATTTGCTTAGGGCACTTCCCATTACAAGAAATTCCCCTTTTGCTTGTCCACCTCAAACCATATATCTCTCAAGACCTTGATCAAAACTGGTTACTTTTAAAAATCTTTTTCAGTTTAATCTTACTCTTTCCCACCTACTTTTTTTTTTTTTTTTTTTTTCTGAGGCAATTGGGGTTAAGTGACTTGCCCAGGGTCACACAGCTAGGAAGTATCTGAGACCAGATTTGAACTCAGGTCCTCCTGATTTCAGGGCTGGTGCTCTAACCACTGCGCCACCTAGCTGCCCCTACTTTATTACTTTTTAACACATATTTTCAGTCTTTTGGTTTGTTATTGTTCTTGTTTTAATATAAGAACACAAGCTCTTGGGGGCAGCTAGGTGGCGCAGTGGTCAGAGCACCAGCCCTGAAGTCAGGAGG
>JAJPUD010012924.1:0-46912 GCA_023553655.1 Myrmecobius fasciatus
GGGAAAACTGGAAACTAGTGTGGAAGAAATTAGGGCTTGACCCACATCTAACACCACATACCAAGATAAGATCTAAATGGGTTCATGATCTGGATATAAAGAGTGATTTTGTAAACAAGTTAGAGGAACATAATATAGTTTACCTCTCAGACCTGTGGAGATGGAATAAATTTATGTCCAAAGAAGAACTGGAACTCTTAATTGGAAACCAGATACATAACTTTGACTATATTAAGTTAAAAAGTTTTTGTACAAACAAAATCAATGCAGACAAGATTAGGAGGGAAGCAATAAATTGGGAAATCATCTTTACATTTAAGGGTTCTGATAAAGGTCTCATCTCTAAAATATATAGAGAATTGTCTCATATTTATAAAAATTCAAGCCATTCTCCAATCAATAAATGGTCAAAGGATATGAACAGACAATTTTCAGAGGATGAAATTAAAACTATTTATAGTCATATGAAAAGGTGCTCCAAATCACTATTGATCAGAGAAATGCAAATCAAGACAACCCTGAGATACCACTTCACACCTGTCAGATTGGCTAAAATGACAGGAAAAGTTAATGATGAATGTTGGAGGGGTTGTGGGAGGGCTGGGACACTGATGCATTGTTGGTGGAGCTGTGAACGGATACAGCCATTCTGGAGAACATTTGGAGCTATGCTCAAAAAGTTATCAAACTGTGCATACCCTTTGACCCAGCAGCATTTCTATTGGGCTTATATCCCAAAGAAATCATAAAGGAAGGAAAAGGCCCCACATGTGCAAGAATGTTTGTGGCAGCCCTTTTTGTAGTGGCTAGAAACTGGAAATTGAATAGATGTCCTTCAATTGGAGAATTGCTGAATAAATTATGGTATATGAATATTATGGAATATTATTGTTCTGTAAGAAATGACCAGCAAGATGATTTCAGAGAGGCCTGGAGAGACTTACATGAACTGATGCTGAGTGAAATGAGCAGAACCAGGAGGTCATTATACACGGCAACAACAGTACTATATGACGATTAATTCTGATGGACATGGCTCTCTTCAACAATGAAATGTTTCAAACCACCTCCAATTGTTCACTGAAGAAAGCCATATACACCCAGAGAGAGGGATGCGAAATGTGGACCACAACATAACATTCTCATACTCCTTGATTGATGTTTGCTTACATTGTGTTTCCTTTATCTGATATATCGTTTGTGTAGATAAGATTTTTCTTGCACAACAATGATAAGTTTGGAAATATGTATACATATATTCGATTTGCCAATATTTTAACATAATTAACATGTAGTGGATATCCTGCCATCTAGGGGAGGGGTGGGGAGTTGGGGGGAAAAATTTGTAACGGAAAGCTATGTAAGGATTATTGTTGAAGAATTACCCACACATATGTAATGCAAATAAAATTAAATTAAATTAAAAAAAACAAAAAAAAAATAAAGTGGGTCTCCCTTCTTTGGATATCTTAAAGCAAATCTAGAAGCTCATTTGGTAGGTATGGTGTAGCAATGATCACTATTCAGGTGTTGATTGTACTAATTAAATGACCTCTGAACTTCTTTGGGGGGGCCCTTACAATTTATTGCAGAAGGAGTATTTGTTCTCCCCTGGCTGCCATATTAATAATTCTTATGAAGAACAATAGTAAGGGAAAGCTAGTCCATATTCCTCATGAAATTCTTAATAATATAGAACTAGATGATCCATTTGTCCCCCATGTTTTCATCAGTTCTAAAGCAAAAAAAAAAAATTCCAGCTTACTCTTTCTCTCAGGCGTTTTTCATCTTATAACAACAGAGTCAAGGCTGAAATGTACCCCAAACCTCATAAATCCATTATTACTCAGTGGAAATAACTGAGGCCTATAGATATTAAGTAACTTACCTAAAGTCATATAAGTAGCTTTTAAAAGAACAAAAATTTGAATCCAGGTACTCTTATTCCAAATTCAGAAATTATGGACTGTCCATAACACTGCTATTTCTTCATACAGCCTAGAGAATGTTTCTCCTTGCTTGTTCCTTGCAAATAAAAAAAAGATCAAGCTTAAGGGGTAAAATTTTCCAATTTTAGACCAAAATACAAGTATTCAACATTGCATCCAATAGAACTTTATTTATGTTTATACATAAGCATCATATAGAATAAACATTTTTAAAAAGAAGCATCTTATACTGGTTAGAGAGAAAAATACCCTTTCTTACTCATTCTCTGGCTTCCTTTAGAAAAGGAGCTTTCTCCAATCCTAATAAATGTACTGCCAACCTATTACCTGAAAGTATTAAGTGGGCATTTGACCCATGGGCAAAATAAACTTAGTTGGAAGGATAAGAAGATAACAATTCTTATGTAGAAGACACTTGGGATATCACTTCAAAATTAATGTTACATTCAGTCCTAAAGGATCAATTAAGGTAGAGTTTGACTGCCCTAATTAACTAGAATCAACAACATTTCCTGAAACTCATTTATGTGTCTGAGATTGTTCATAAAAAGTGACCAGCAATTTAGCTGGATTTAATAATGGTAGTACCAAATCATCAATATCACAGTCATCAATAAAGAAGAACAGAAATTTTTTTGCATTTGATAAAGCTTCTGGCTTGCTGTCCAAGAATATACAAAGGGATAGTGGACAAGAATCTGACTGTATTCCCACATATAGTACATGATGCAGTGTGTAGAGGGCTGAGTCAGAAAGATCTGAATTTGAATCCTGCCTCAGACATTCATGAATGTAATCTTATTTTTGCAAATGGCATAATTTCTTTCTGTTTGAGTTTTTCCATCTATGTAATGGACAAAATGATAGCACTTGCCTTTTACAGTTATAATGAGAATAAAATTGTATAATACTTGTAAAGTTCCTTATAAAACACAAAATCTATATTTGAGTATATGTATAGACACAAACACATACACATATATATGCTATATGCTATCTATTAGCTATTATGGGTTTTTCAGTCACAATAACTGAAATGAAATTGTGAAGAGAATCCATGGAAGTAAAAGGTACTCTTTGTTCTTAGGACATGATAAGAAGTTACCATGTTTCTCTGAGAATGGAGAGATATGGTTGATGGTCACAACAAGTTGCTGACTGTGCAAGGATGTTCTCATGAACTAGCTGACCCACTAGTTGGTTCTCCTCTAGTTGGTATTCCCTCATTGTCCATGAGGTGTCCACAGGATGCTCATGCAGGCTCTTTGAACAGTGATTAGAAAATGCTCACTGATCATGCTTGCTAAACCATATAAAACAAAGGCTGTGCTCCTCAATAAATTGAAGTCTTTTCCCATCATCACTGGTTTCATCCCATCAATCCATTCCTGAGACAGGGTGCCTGAGCTAGTCTCATGCTCTCTAACTGAAGTGGCCATGACAATCAATAATATAATCAGCCTGAATGATTCTTTTACTGAAGTATCAAATTCAGTGAAGCCAAAAGACTGGCTGTTTGACTAATTAACACAGTATGATTGATACAGCTGTGCATAGAGACAGATCTTGGATACTATTAGTAAAGCAATTAATGTTATTCCAGGAAAAACAAAAAGTGCTCCCAAAATCTTCCTGTTCTACATAAAGGGAAAATTCTAGAATAATAACTGTGTGGCTTAAGCTGATGTACAACAAACTTCATATTAAAGAGCTTTTTGGTTGGTCTAAATGGCTTTTAGTTTCTCTTACTGCTTAATGGAAGGAATGCTATTCTGCAATCAAATGGTTTAGCTATAAATTCAAGTTCTGTCACTATAAACAGGATGTTGAGAAGATAACCTCTTTGGGTCTCAGTTTCCTTATCTGTAAAAGGAAGAGTTCATAACAACCTCTAAGGTTCAATTTCAGATTTAAAACATGGGTTTTTTTTTTAATTTTTATTAAAGATTTTTATTTACAAAATATATGTATGGGTAATTTTTCAACATTGACACTTACAAAGCTTTCCGTTACAAAATTTTCCCCCCTAGTCCCCACCCCTCCCCTAGATGGCAGGAAGTCTACTACATGTTAATTATGTTAAAATACTTGACAAATCAAATATGTGCATACATATTTTTACAGTTATGTTATGCAAGAAAAGTCAGATCTACAAAAAAAAATCTGAGAAAGGAAACATAATGCAAGCAAACATCAATAGAGAGCATGAAAATGTTATGTTGTGGTCCACATTTCATATCCCACTCTCTGGGGGTATATGGCTTTCTTCACTGAACAACTGGAAGTAGTTTGAAACATTTCATTTTGAAGAGAGCCATGTCCATCAGAATTGATTACCATATAATCATGTTGTTGCTGTGTATAACGATCTCCAGGTTCTGCTCATTTCACTCAGCATCAGTTCATGCTAGTCTCTCCAGGCCTCTCTGAAACCGTCCAGCTGGTCATTTCTTATAGAACACTAATATTCCATAACATTCATATAACATAATTTATTCAGCCATTCTACAATTGATGGCCATCCATTCAGGTTCCAGTTACTAGCCACTACATAAAGGGCTGCCACAAACATTTTTGCACATGTGGGTCCCTTTCCCTCCTTTAAGATCTCTTTGGGATATAGGCTCAATAGAAAAACTCCTGTAATCTCATTGCTAATATCTTATTTAAAATTATTGCATCAATATTCATTAGGGAAATTGGTCTATAGTTTTCTTTCTCTGTTTTCACCCTACCTGCTTTAGCTATCAGCACCATTATCGGTATCATAGAAGGAATTTGGTAGTATACCTTCTGTCCCTATTTTTTCCAAATAGTTTGTATAGTATTGGAATTAATTGTTCTTTGAATGTTTGGTAGAATTCACATGTAAATTCATCTGGCCCTAGAGATTTTTTCTTGGGGAGTTGCTTAATAGCTTGTTATATTTCTTTTTCTAATATGGGGCTATTTAAATAATTTATTTCCTCTTCTGTTAACCTGGGCAATCTATATTTTTTGTAGATATTCCTCCATTTCATTTAGATTATCAAACTTACTGGCATAAAGTTGGGCAAAGTAACTCCTAATTATTACTCTAATTTCCTCTTCATCTAATTCCTCATCCATTTCAGGAAAGTTCTCCCTTATCATTTTTGAGACTAACAATTTGATTTTCCTCTTTCCTTTTTCTGATCAAATTAACTAAAGGCTTATCTATTTTGTTGTTTTTTTTTTTTCATAAAACCAACTCCTAGTTTTATTTATTAATTCGATAGTTTTCTTATTTTCAATTTTATTAATTTCCCCTTTTATTTTTAGAATTTCCAATTTGGTATTTAATTGAGGGTTTTTAATTTGTTCTTTTTCTATTTTTTTATAGTAAGCCCAATTCATTGATATTCTCTTTCTCTATTTTATGCAAGTAAGCATCTAGAGATATAAAATTGCCCCTTATAACTGACTTGGCCTTATCCCACAAATTTTTCTATGTTGTCTCATTATTGTCATTCTCCTGAATGAAATTATTGATTGTGTCTATTATTTGCTCTTTCATCCATTCTTTCTTTATTAATTAGATTATTTAATTTCCAATTAACTTTTGGTCTATTTTCTCCTGGCCTTAAATTGCACGTGATTTTTATTGCATCATGATCTGAAAAAGATGCATTTATTATTTCTGCCTTTCTGCATTTGATTTTGAGGTTTTTATGCCCTAACACATGGTCAATTTTTGTATAGGTTCCATGGACTGCTGAGAAAAAAGTAAACTCCTTGCTGTCTCCATTCAATTTTCTCCAAAGATCTATCATACCTAACTTTTCTAACAATTGGTTTACCTCCCTAGTTTCTTTCTTATTTATTTTGTAGTTTCATTTATCTAATTCTGAGAGAGCAAGATTGAGATCCCCCTCTAATATAGTTTGGCTGTCTATTTCTTCTTGCATGTCTCTTAATTTCTCCCCTAGGAATTTGGATGCTATTCCACTTGGTGCACATATATTTAGTATTGATATGGCTATATTATCTACGGTACCCTTTAATGAAATATAGTTTCCTTCCTTATTTCTTTTGATTAGATATATCTTTGCTTTTACCTGATCTGATATCAGGATTGCTATCCCTGCTTTTTTTTTGTTCACCTGAAGCATAATAGGTTCTGCTCCAGCCTTTTACCTTCATCCTATATGTGTCACTATGCTTTAGATGTGTTTCTTGCAGACAACATATTGTGGGATTCTGGTTTTTAATCCAGTCTGCTATCCGTTTTCACTTTATGGGAGAGTTCATCCCATTCATATTCACAGTTAGAATAACTAATTCTTTTTTTTTTCCTGCTATCTTATATACCCAAGTTATGTTTTGCCCTTTCCTTCCCCCTTTCTCCCTTCCCCTCTCCTCAGTATTTTGCTTTTGATGATCCCCTCCCCCAAACAATCCTTCCCCCTTTAGAGCCCCTCCCCCTTTTTTTACTTTTTCCCCTAATTCTTCTTTTTTCACTTCTATTAGTTTATCCCTTTCTTTTCCTCCTTTCCCTCCCTCTTCCCTATAATGAAGGACAAGTTTCTTTGTGAAACCAAAAGTGTCTGATATACACTTTTAGAGCCCAATCTGATGAGAGTAAGATTTACACAATGCTCATCTCCCTCCCTTCTTTCCCTCAATTATGTTAGGTTTTCTTTGCCTCTTCATGAGATTTTACCTTATTTTTACCTCCTTTTTTAAAAAAATCTTATTTTACCACCTTTTCCCTCTTTTCCCCAGTATGATAGCCTTTCGCCCTCTAGTTTTCTTTTTCATCCAGCTCTTTTTTGAGATTCTTTATGCAATCTTCCAGAAAGGCTTTTTGAAAAAGGGACCAAGTTATATCTCCCTTCATGGCTTCCTCTTGAGTTGCTTTGCCTATAGGAACCTCAAGATCTGGGCTCTGCCTTTCTTTCTCTCCATAAAAGCTGTCTATGGTAAGAGCTCTCTTCTGCTTCTTACTCATTTTTTTTTTTAAAGCTTGGGGTCTGTACAAAGCAGAGAAGTGGTGGCTAACTGTGATAGTTTGCCCTGGGGCAATTCTGTTAATTAACTTCCTGTGCCGGGCTGGTTGGGTTAGGACCTTGCATTTGCAGTGGGTTACAAACTGCCTTTTACAAAAGGCAGATTTGCCAGAGTACCTGCCCGCAATCAGGGCAGAGTGTCCCAAGTGCCTCAGAAACACTCACTAGCTGTTTTGAGTTTCTGCCACACTGAGCCCCGCCCAGGTTCCTGCCCTATCTCCCTGACACCAGGCAAACTGCTCAACCCCTCTGCCTGACTGAAACAGACCTCTATGAAGTTCTTCAAAGGTAACTTCAGCAAGCAGAATTTCTTAGTCCAAATATTTCTGGGTTCGTTGACTTAAAGATCAGTTCAGAGGCTTATTTTACTGTTGATTTGAGAGAAGGTCAGAGGAGGACACAGAGAGTCTCTCACTCCACCATCTTGTCTCTGCCCATCTCTGTCAATCTATTTAAGTAGCTTTCTAAACTTACACAAGAAGTATACTGTATAATGGTCAAAGATTACTTATACTTGTTTGTAATCAAAGATCTGAAAGGCTCAAATTGACATCCTGGCCCAGTGTTAAACTATCTCAGCGGGCAAAGCTATTTTCCCAGTGGTCTAGTAAAATTACATTCCAACAGAAATGTAAACTTTCTGAGAAAGACCATTTCTTCTTGTCTTTCCTCAGTGTCTAGAACAGTTCCTGGCACATGGGGAGTCTTTGATAAATATTTTGCATTAATTATTTGAGGGAGGAGGATATAATGGAGACAATGCTGATTTTCACTTCATGGAATGAAAGTTCAGGAGCAGAAGATACAAAAGCAGAGGTACAAAGAAGAAAAGGACTATAGAGATTTGAAATGGGTTCCCTGAGTGGAGAAATCTGTTTATCTACAGGGAACCTCCAGTGAACCATGTGGCCACAGAGGAAAAAAAAAGAACTACAAAGTCACAAAGATAGTGAAGAACAAAGAATGTAGTCCCCCATAAAGAGTAAAAATCAAGAACTAAGTCACATGGCATAGAGGAAGTTTATGAAAAATTCTAAGGATCTGAATCAAACTTACATCAGAGAAAATAGGCATTTCTGGGCAATGCCTATTTCTGTCTCATAGATTTTGAGATTAACGTGTATGAAACAAAATCATTACCTTTCTTCCATTCTGAACTTTCTGGTCACTACATGTTCCAGGCACATAAGTCTACAACCTCATTACCATCATTGACTACTCACTCTCACAATTCCTAATACGAAAACCATAATACTGAGCCTTCTATACTCTTATATATATCTCCTTGTCTCTACTCATACCATCATTAACTAGTTAGTATGACTTCCTAGTTCAGGCCCCCCTTATCTCTCATTTGAGCTATTGAAATAGCCTTCCAATTAATCTTCTTTGTCTCAAGCCTCTAGTCCAAAACATCCTCAATTCAACTGCTAAAGTTATTTTTTAAAAAAAGTAGATCTGATCCTAAAATCCCTCTACAAAAAAAAACAAAACAAAACAAAAACACAGATATAAGAAAGACATGATACAAACCTTAACCTCAGAGATGAAAAAGAGGCAAAGCCAAAAACATTTAAGAAAAGTACACCATGTTGAAGAGAAATTAAGATGAAAAAAGTGTGAATCAGTGTAAAAGGCACTGATGGAGAGATTAAATTTTTGATCATTTCCTCATTTTTGAATATCATCACTGTTAGTATTTTCCTATATTATATTCAGCCACATCCCAGAAGAATAGCATCATTGATGCTATTCTTGATATTAAAACTGTTTTCATTCCTTGCTTTGGTATTTGCAACCACAGAACACATAATGACATCATGAACATTTTAAGTACTTAATAATTATTTTTATTGAATTGAATTAAATATCTAAATTAAATAAATCTAAATAAACTGCATATATTTTTGCACTTAATAGTATTTTTTTCCAATTACAGGCAAAGATAGTTTTTCAGCATTCATTAATGCAAATTTTCCAGCTTCAAATTTTTTCTCTTCCTCTTTCCCTTCTACCCCCCACCACAAGACAGCAAACAATTTTATATTGTTGTGCGATCATATTAGTCATGCTGTGAAAGAAGAATCAGGATGAATGGGAAACACCATAAGAAAAAAAACAATAAAATAACAAAAGGGAAAATAATAAGCTTTGATCTAAATTCTGACTCCATAGTTCTTTCTCTGGATATGAAAAACATTTTCCATCATGAGTCTTTTGGAATTGTCTTAGATCATTATATGGCCAAGTGCTTCATATAATGTATATCCTTAAATATTTATTGAACAGGACTGTTGCATTTTATATTTATCTCTATCACAGTTAATATTTCATTATATTTACCTTCTTACATGCCATGGATTAAAAAAAATTATTGGGTATTGTGTCCTTTTTTCATTGAAAATAAGACAGCATTTATACTCTTAGATCCCAAATAATTTAATTTTGCCAATTTTTCTAACATTGATTTTTTTTCAAATGGTATTCTTATAATATGTTGGATATACTTCCAGTTTCTTATCATGTATACATCTGATACAAATGTTATTAATGTGTTCATGTGATTCATTGGTAAAATTATAAGATAACACATTTCCAAGCACAGATGCTCAGGGCACTCCAATGGAGAACTCTTTCATCCTCCATTCTTCACTAACCTTTTTCCATTCCCCTTCATATCCAAGCTATGGCCAAGCTCTGCTTATTTCATCTTCACAACATCTGAATTTCCCCTCTCCTCTCCTCTGAAATTTTTCATCACTCTAATTCAGGTCCTCATCACTTCACACTGATTACTGCAATAATCAGTCTAGTGACAAATCTGTCTACTTCAGGTCTCTATCCACTCCAATCTATTTTCCACTCAGACACTAAAAAATTTTCCTACAGGGTAAATCTGCTCATGTCAGTCCCTACTCGATAAACTCCAATGGTCTCCTATCACCTCCAAGAGCTATTACCAAATGCTCTGTTTGGTATTCAAAACTCTTCATATGCAAGCCTTCTGTTACTTTCTAGTTTTCTTAAACCTAACTCCCCAACATGTACTATTTGATTTAGTGACTTTGGCCTCTTAGTTGCTCCACAACCAAAGTTTTTAATTTTTTGAATCTGGGCATTCTCTCTGGTTATTCTTCATTCCTTATAAGCTCTCTTCTCCATTTTGACTAAAGACTTCCCTAGATTCCTTTAAGTCACAATGAAAATCCTACCTTCCCCAAAAAGCCTTCCTCAATCCCTTTTTCTTTTAGTACCTTTTCTCTGAAAATTATTTATTGTTATATTTTATATAGCTTGCTTTGAATATATTTATTTGCATTTGTCTATTGTCCTGACATTTCTCTATATGTGTGCAGCACTGTGGGAGCTGAGTATCTTTGGAAAGCATCCACGTATTTTTTGTTATTTAGACCTTTTTAATCATGTCCCACTCTTCATGACAAGATAGCAAACTTACTGGAGTAGTTTTCCATTTCTTTCATGTCATTTTACAGATGAAGGAAATGAGAATTCAGGATTAAGTGATTTGCTCAAGGTCACAAAGTTTGTAAGTGTTTGAGGCCAGATTTGAAGACCTGGCACTGTATCCATTGTACCACCTAGCTGCTCCATTCAAGTAAAGCATCCTAAATAATTATAGGGAAAAGGCAACTCTATAAATTTAACTAAAGGAATTATAAAACCTTACATTATCCCTAACATGTGGACACTCAAAATAGTATTACAGAATTAACATTCCAAGCAAGTTATCTTGTCAATTCCAATTATTTAATGAATGCATCAAAACATTTTCTTGAGGGCAGTTTTAAAATCCTTATTTTTCAGAGTATATATGAGAGGGTTCAATGTAGGACCAACTGTGGTGTACAAGAGAGCTACCACTTTACCATTATTCATTGAGGATCCAGAGCCCGGAAAAATATAAGTATATATAATTGTGGTATAATACATGCTGACAACTATAAGGTGAGAGGAACAGGTAGAGAAGGCTTTTTTCTTGCCCTCTGTGGTGCGGATCTTTAGAATGTTGGAAATGATAAAGCTATAAGATAACGTAGTGAGAACAAAATTAATCACCCCAAAGTACACATCTGCAATAACTATCATGATGTTGTTCACATATGTAGAACTACAGGAAAGCAACAACAAAGAGGGGATTTCACAGAGGAAGTGCTTAATTTCATTAGGACCACAAAAGGTTAATCTCAGCATTAGACCAGTGTGTAATAATGAGCTGAGGGCACCAATGCCCCACACACTGTTCACTAAAAATATACAAACCATCCTACTCATCATAGTGCTGTAATGTAGGGGATGGCAGATGGCCACATATCTGTCATAAGCCATGGCTGTGAAAAGTAGAAGCTCAGTCCCCAAGAAACAAGTGAGGAAATATAGCTGAGTCATGCAGCCATCATAGGAGATGGATTTCTTCTCCATAACAAGGTTCTCCAGTAATATGGGCAAAACTGTGGATGTGCAGCCAATATCTAAAATAGCCAAGTTGGCAAGAAAAAAATACATAGGTGTATGGAGACCTGAGTCCAGACTGATGGCCATGACAATAAGAATATTACCTGTTAGGGCTGTGAGATAAAGAAAAAGAAAAGTGCTAAACAGCAATATCTGGAGTTGAGGTGTCTCTGAAAAACCTTGTAGAATAAACTCTGTCACTAGTGTTTGATTGTTTAATGCCATTCAACAAGACAATGTCTCTTGCATCATTCAAAGAAGGTTCTACCCAGCATGAGCTCCTTCATGGAATTTGTGGACAAGTCAGCTGAGCTTTAACAAAGAAAAAATGCACAGGATTACATTAAAGTTCAAAATATATTCAACCATAGACAAAATGTGTGTTATGAGAGACTCCCACACTGTAAATACCCCCTGTAATTATTCCTCTGTAAGGAATATAATAGACACTTAAATGCTTATTGATTGATTGACCAAGAATAATATAATAAAAATAAAAGGTGATGTTAATTGAATATCAAGTAATAGAAAATTCAATCCATTCATCATTCCCTTCATCCACCTTATCCTCTCCAAATATTAATCACTTCTTTTTTACATGCTCTTTACTTGCTAGTTTCATAGTGTACTTTTTTTCTCTTTTTTAGTATTTGCCTCTTTTTTTCCTATATGAAGGTAGGGATTGTATCTTCTTCACATATTATATACCTTTTATCCATTATGGAAGTATATTTAAAGCTCATTTTTTCCTAAAAATGTTCAAATATAATATTTTACATGAACTAAGAGTCCTTTCCAGATTTTCTTCCAGTCTCAGAAAATGCAGGTGATAGATCAAGGACAAAAACTGAGGGTTGAACAAAGAAGACCTCTTGTCTTCTTTTTGTTCTTGTCCTCCCTATCTTTTGAAGACCCACCCAAAAGGATTGCCTTCTACTCCATGCAAAGGGATTTTTTTTATTATCCAGAATATATTTCAATATTTATTTCTGAGAGGAGTCACTTTGAATAGCTGAAGTTATAGGAAGGAATTGGAAAATGACATCCCTTACTTAGTTACTTGGAATGTTATTCCAAAATTTTATTTTATACATATTGTGATTTTTTTTCTTCAAAATTACTATAAATATTACCTCAAACAATCTTGAGATATTACAATGAAGGAGGGCATAGGGGAACTATATCAGTTGGGACATTTCTCTTTTTCAGTTGGAAAAGGCTTAAATATAAAATAATGTTAAATTAAATAAAAACTATAACTGGTAGATAGATTTAAAATGTAGAGTATGCATATTTTTTCTTTGGCATTAAAACATTAGGAATTTGTGGATATCTTGATAAAGTTCTGTTCTTAGAGTCAAAGATCCTTCTAATTCTAACTTTGGCAGTTATAAACTGAGTTAACTATTGACAAAACCATAGATTCATAAGACAATTTCTTTAGAATTTTCTACTAGAAGTTCCCCTTGCTAAGGATAATCCCAGAATTTTTACATACATATTTATATACATAATTGTCACACATCTCTCTTCCTTTCAACATTGCATTTTAAAACCAGCAAGTAACATAACTAATGACCCTACTTTTCATGGCCCTTGTGCGAGTGCTTATAAACCCTAAAATACTATGTAAAAATTTATTGTTTTTATATAACATTCATTTGAATTTTATAACTATTTTAATATCTTCTGTATTTTCCAATACAGAAAGCTTATTATAAGCTAATAAAGATTTAGCTTAGCCCACAAGGAAACTCACCATACGTGCCTTTAAATGTAAAGCAAAACATACCTTGTATTCCTAGTTAATATCAATGTCAGTTCATATGATCAAGGTCTGATTCTTCAACTATACTGGAAAGTTGGTCACTAGATTTGGCAACATTACTATCATTAATAACCAGTTCCCTACTTTGAATTTTTTTTAAATCACATTCAAGAAGGAATAATTTTTCCCCACTCACCAAAGGCAAAACTATATCCTTTGATTTTTCAGGCAGACAGTATGGAGAATCCAAGAAATTCTCTCTTCCACAAAGAATTGTTGTGACAAACGCACTAAACCAGAAAATGTGATACAAATTTGTTATAATTATCAATATCTCAGTAAGATCTAGACAAATGTTCATAACAAAAATAATCATAAGCAAGTCATACTTAACCTAGTTTTCCCAAACGCTAAATATCTAACAGCAATGATCATTCTTCTTTTATCAGCAAGTATTAATCAATGATCATTTGTTAGTGATCATTATTCAAGTCATTCAGTAACAATATAAAGGGGCTATTTGAAAATCATTATGAATTCTACACC
This sequence comes from Myrmecobius fasciatus, assembly GCA_023553655.1. Lineage (NCBI taxonomy): Eukaryota > Metazoa > Chordata > Mammalia > Dasyuromorphia > Myrmecobiidae > Myrmecobius > Myrmecobius fasciatus. The sequence goes on from JAJPUD010012924.1 coordinate 13,764, forward strand.
CATACTCAAATCTCATTTCCCTGTATCACGGTTGATCATTTAACCAGATTACCAGCATCGTTTTCTTATAAGCCGTCCAGAGATGGCAGGGTTGATGATTGCTTCATATCAAAAAAACTGCTCCCTTTTAATGTTCTTCTTTTTGATTCTGAGCATAAGGAGAAAACCACATTGCTATTAGTAGTTCAGGGTAACCATAGCAGTTCCTGAACCAAAGCAGTACTTGCCAGAATCTTCTTTCTTTGCTAGAGAAAAATACACTAAACACAAAATCAGTATGGGATATGAAATCCCAGTGAGGTTCTACTTGATATATATCAATATGAGTGTGCCCACTCTGAAGTCTAAGGTATTCAGACCCTAGAAAATTCTCAGCACATTAATATTGTCCTCTCTTCTCTGAGACTAGGAATTGGTACTTTTAATGTTCTGAATTTAAGTGTTATGAAGCAAGAATCTTTTGTTTAAGACATAGGCATTATTTTTGAAGAACAGATCTTTCCCCAGAAAAACATTGAGAAGCAACTGGGACCCCACAGAATGAAACAGTGAGTTCTAGTGCCCTGGATGACATAATTAAAGTGAGAAATTCTTACCTCTGAAACTTCCTTGACCACTCCTTTGCTGAGATACTCTGTCAAATATTTTCCCTGAGCCTTATTGAGTTCCTTTGTGGAAAAGGGTGAATGCAACATCCTAAATACTCAATTGGCTCTTCATCACTACCAAGTCTAAGTGTGCTTATTGATATAAACAGATAGAAGATGAGCCTATTTAGATACTGTATGTGAGCCTAGACTGATATAATTGACTCACACAACTCTAAAATGCCTCTGAAAATCAGCATCATGATCCCTTACTAAGGTCTGATACAAAGATGAATAAATTTCAGTTACTGACCACATGAAACTTTCAATAGTAATAGATACATATACAAAATTATTATGTTTATTTTTAAAAAAAATATACAAGATACTGCTTGAGAGAGGAATAAATTGATATGTGTTCCATGGAGAGATAGACCATAGTTAAGTGGATTAGACAAGATTTATGGAAGAGGAATCATGGGATCTGTCCTTTATAATGGAGGGAAAAAATTAAGCAAAGACCCCATGGTGGGAAAATTATAGATATGTTGTGAAAGAAAAACTACCAAAGGATAGTTTGAAAGGGGTATCTCAATTAGAACAAGATATATGTCACATTTTTATATATATTCTTCACGACTTCATAGAGAAAAATGAGTTCACTATCAGGATTGCTTGAGCTTCCCCACGAGTAGAGATGAGTTTCTACTTGCATAATTATATCTCTTAATTCCCCTTGTGCCTTGTCTTTGAGGAGGACCCCTCTGGGGCACTGACTCTTTAACAACTCAGATAACCAGACCCTGTGATCCCAGGAGGGACAATCACAAGATCTGAGAGTTGGAAAGGTGCTAGATGCCATCTCATTTAAGCTCTTCATTTTACATATAAGAAAACTGAAGGAGAGAGGCACTGCCCTACCTAAAATCATTTACCTTAGTAGGCACAGGCACTGAAATGAGAATGATTAGATATGAGAGTTCCATCATTTTGTGGCAATTAACAGATAAGAATCTACCTGACAAGAAACATAGGGATCCTAAACAATGATTTTCCTTTAGTCATCACTTCCAACATCAAAGAAAAAATATCAAAGAATATCAGACTTAGGACGAATCTTAAAGGTCATCATCTAACCCCAATTGTTTTGCTTTAGAAAAGAGGAAACTGAACTTCAGAGAGGTCAAATGACTTTCTCAAAAAATGCAATGCCATACCTAAGACTAAAACCCATATCTCCTAAATTTCAGTCCATATATAATTCTATGGTTTTTTTTTATAGCACTCGGTTTTAAGAGTAAATTTTAAAGAGTCCAATATTCATGAAAATTGGTGCTCAACAGATCCTCCTACATAAAAGCATGGCAGCATGGAGCTCTCTCCTTGGGAAAGTTGGGGCATAGGTATATTCATTCCTTATGACATCTAAATATAATGGCATTAAGAATTCTTACCACCCTCACAGTAATCTTCAAAGAAATAAACATGAGCCAATTTTAAGGAGAGTAGTAGTAAGGCTTTGAAGGGGTTATAATGAGAGTTTTCTCGTGGGATTCTGTCAGGCCTGGTTCCACAAAATGTATCTGAAGGAATAATTAGATAGTGGTGCTTGTACCATCACTACCACAGGGACATAGAAGTTGCTTCCAGGGCAGAGCTCTTGGTGGAAATTCACAGAGGCATTCATCAAACTTTAGAGATGAAAGGGATCTTGAGAATTAGAAATTTCAACCCCTCATATTATAGAGGAAGAAAAAGATTCAGGAAAATGAGGTGATTAGTCCAATGTAATAAAATAAATTAGTAGCAGAATTATCTTTAAAATCCAGATCTTTTGATGTTAATCAATCTTTTTGTTGCTGCATCTTTATTGGATCTGAGATCTTAATTGGGATGAAACTTTATCTAGTTTATCTAGTCCAACTGTTTCATTTTATTAGATATAGAAAAAGAACCCAAAAATTTTATTCAGGAGGCGAGGGAGGGAGGGAACATTCTGTCTATAAACTAAAAATTTCAGAAACTTCTTTAAGCTTTTTAGAAGTACCAAAATGCATGAAAGCAATTGATGTGTTAATTACAAATCTTGCTTATCTATTAATTCTGTGACATAGACCACAGCCCACACTCTGATTTGATATATAATCTTGATGGGTTGTTGTGGTTTAATGATTCATCAAAGTTGAACTAACCTATATCTCTTCCTTTCCTCAGTAACTATTTGAAAAAGCTTTCTTTACTCTGGCCCTCTTCTCTTCTTTCACTCATTCCTCAATCCTTTGTGATCATCATGTCCAAAGTCACTAATAATCTTTTAATTGCCAGATCTGAAGCTTTTTTATCTGTCCTCCTGGTTTCTCCAATTCTTTGGTCACTGGTAACCATCCTCTTTCAGTTTTTTTCTTTCTCCTCCTACATTCTAAATGTTTCCTCTTCTTCTCTGGATTATCATCCATATCATCCTCAGGCTGTGAATGTGCCCAAAGTGTCCATCTGTCTAAATGTACCCATCTGTTGTAGAACTCTTGATGCCTTTTCTTTTTCCTTATTATCATTATCAGCTTGTTCAATTTAACTATCTAGTCTTTCTAGAGGATTCCCAGATCTGTATACCTGTCCTTTCACTCTCTCCTCCCTAGCACTCTCTTGAAGTGAGTGATAGCCTCACATCATGAACTACCTATTAGACATATTCCAAAAATATCTAAAATTCAGCATCTCTGAGACAGAACTTATTATCTATTCCCTCACTTCCCACAAATCTTTCCACTCTATCATTCTTCCAGGCTTCCAAGTTCATGAACTCAATATTATAATTTACTTGCTCTTTCTCAATTCACATTACCTCTACAAAAATTTTCATACTCATTTCTTTTCTTCCTCCAGACCCCTATCACTCATTACCTTAGTTTCTCTGTCTTAATTTTCTTTGCATTCCAACTGATCCTCCTCAAAGCTGCTATAATTATCTTTCTAAAATAAATGGGGTGTGCAATATCAATGTCCTGATGAACAACTTACAATGAGTATTATTGCAAAACTAAAATATAATTTTCTCTGTTATACTTTTAATATCTTATACAACTTGACCCCAATTTAGCTTGCCAGCCTCATTATGCATTATTCTCTTTCCTAAATTCATTCTCCAGCCAATCTCTCTCTTATTTAAAACAAAACATGAGTATCTCTCTGCCTTTGCACTGGCCATCACAAATATCTGGAACACATTCCATCTTCAATTCTACTGAAGAATGCTTCAGTTACTTCAAAATATACCTACAACAGCATCTTTAATATAAAACACATACTCTTCTTTCCAATCGCTATGAATTCCCTCACTAGCTACCTTATATGTATAATTTTTGTAAAAATGCTTTGCAAACCTTAAACCAATATGAAAATGCTGACTATTATATGCATGTACACATATGTAGATATATTCATTATTGTCTCACACCAGTAAGTTCCTTGATGGCAGGGATTATTTTTGGTTTTGTACCCCCAGCACCCAGGAAAATATTTAGTACACAGTAGGTGTTTAATACATGTTTGTTGTTTGACTAAAAATTCACGAGTGACCTTTCTGACCTCATTCTAGACAAAAAATGTATACATATTATTTTAGGCATGGTTTATGAGCAATTTGCAATGGAAGCAGGGATCATAAGACAGATTATATTCATAAAGAAAAAATTATGACACACAGATTGCATTCCCTTTTTCACAGTTTATTTAAATTAGCAGTTCTCTTTCTAATTGCCACTGAATTGATGTATCATAAGGAGAACTAAGAAAAATTAATATTTTTATCATTGAATAAATAAAACATAAAGAAGAAAGGAAGTTACAACCAAAGGAAAGGATAACTCATCAGTTTTCTGTGGAGAAGAAAACAAAATACATCAAATTTGGTTTTATTGTATCAACAAGTTAATATGAAATATCATAGTCAACATGAAGCAATATTTTATAATACCTATCTTATGCAATATTTCTTTGAGACAAAATATCCATACATAGATAACTGCAAATTGTTATCCATTATGTGCTGAGGAAAGACTTTGAAAACTTCTTTTGAATCATGTAAACATATTTGTGTCATCAGTGAATTCAATATGAAGATGGGCATGAAGAATGTTAGCATAACATATGTTAGAAAATATGCTTCAGTTTTCAGAAATGAAAGATCCTCAAAAGTTATAAATTACTCAGAAGCATGTTACCTGTATTTCATTAATAATTTCTTAAGGAATACAGCCTGGAAGACACTAAACCAGGTGACCACTTAAAAATATTGCAAAAAATAAAATCAACTATGATTAAAAAACAGGAAATGGCTGATTTTTAATGTTGGAGTCATATCTTGAAATAAATCTAGGACAGAAGGAGAAAAACATTTTATGAGGTGAGGAAAGGTCTAATGTAGAAAAAGACTTCCTGGGGTGAATGAACAGGGACTTTACCAACCAAATTGATTTTTAAAAGATATATAAAGCAGTAAAGAAGGTGAGAGAAGACACTTTAAAAAAAGAGTTATGGCATGAGCCCATCAGAATAGTAGTAAGAATTTAGGATGAGCCAAAGTTTCAAGGAAAGAAAAAAACAAAAACAAAAACAAAAAACAAAAACAAATAAAAAACCCTGTTTGTTAGCTATACTAATAGGAAAAAAACAGATTTGTCTAAGGGATATGACTATGGGTTTGAATGATAGGACTACAAATAATAGTGAATAAAGGCAGTTATTGAACTCATATTTTGTATTGATCTCTAAAAAGGAAGATATTTTTCTTAAAAAAAAAAAAAAAAACTCCATGGGATGAAAGGCCATTAATAGTTGAATCACAAGGTGCATAACAGAAGAGCACATGGGTGAATTAATGAAGCCATCCATTAGGGGCTGCTCTAGATGGACTTGATCTTCATGTGTTTGGTAGGGTTGGGGAACTCTGATAAAACTGGTTTCTGAAGGACTGTAGGTCATCTCTGAAAGATTATGGAAAGTGAATAGTACTATGGAATTGGAGTAGGGACTGTGAAGACAAAAAGTTATAATGCATATAATGCATCTTTGTAATTTATCTTTTCAGTTTCCTTGGCATGTAGAAATGTCATGTATTTTTCCAATCTTCTTGTCTAGATTTAATCCAAAAATATCTTCATTCTGAATCTGCTGATCTTTTGCAAAAATATATTGCTGCAAGACATTTTCTTCTTTGTTCAAATTCTTAAGATGCTTTTTTTTTGAGATCTGTTTTCAATTCAAACTCCCATTCTTATTTCTTATTTAATTGTGGCTTGACTTGTTCCACTGTCATTTCTGTGGCATATATTTATTGCAGGATTTTCCCCTTTATTGTGGATTTTCAAAATTATTTCCTTTCCACAATGGTACTTATTCATTGTTTTGGTTCCTTTTCATGATAGTTTATTTCTTACAATGTTATGACTTCTTTTATTGTCATTTCTATGAGTCCCTTACTATAATCAGTCCTCTTACTTTAACATGTTACTTTTTGTTTCAAGTAGAAACAAAGTAATCCAATCCTTGTTGATATTCTTTATCCCCTTCAATTTTGAGGCTGGATGTTAACTTCAGTCACTGTGTTGCATTTAAGGCACAGCTTAGAGAGTTTGACTAGGGGAAGGGAGAGGGGTTAGAAAATCAGATAAGAGATATTAGCAGATAATTCTGTTACATATAGTCTGGGTATACAGAGGATTATGCTGCATGTACAGACCTTACCATGATAGTGAGGTCTTAGTCAGTAAGTAACATATGGTACATGGGGGACATGGGGCTAGCAGTAGCCTCAATCACTTCACTATGCACAAAGCTAGACCTAGAGTTAAGTTGGAGCAATACATAGTTTCACTAGACTCAGAGACTCTAGCTGATGAAAATACGTGACATAGCAGATTGGCTAAGACAAAAGGAAATGATAATGATGAATGTTGGAGAGGATGTGGGAAAACTGGGTCATTGATACATTGTTGGTGGAACTGTGAATGGATCCAACCATTCTGGAGAGCAATTTGGAGCTATGCTCAAAAAGTTATCGAACTGTGCATACCCTTTGATCCAGCAGTGTTTCTATTAGGCCTATATCTGAAAGAGGTCGTAAAAGAGGGAAAGGGACCCACATGTGCAAAAGTGTTTGTGGCAGCCCTTTTTGTAATGGCAAGAAACTGGAAAATGAATGGATGCCCATTAATTAGAGAATGGCTGAATAAACTATGGTATATGAATGTTATGGAATATTATTGTTCTGTAAGAAACGACCAGCAGGATGATTTCAGAGAGGTCTGGAGAAATTTACACGAGCTGATGCTGAGCGAAATGAGCAGAACCAGGACATCATTATACATGACAACAACAATACTATATGATGATCAATTCTGATGGACGTGGTTCTCTTCAACAATAAGATGATTCAAATTTATTCCAGTTGTTCAGTGATGAAGAAAGCCATATACACCGAGGGAGAGGCCTGTGGGACCACAACATAGCATTTTCATGCTGTCTATTGATGTTTGCTTGCATTATGTTTCCCTCAGATTTTTTGTTCTTGTAGATCCGATTTTTCTTGTACAGCAATATAACTGTATAAATATGTATACACATATTTGATTTGTCAAGTATTTTAACTAATTAACATGTATTAGACTTCCTGACATTTAGGGGAGGGAGTGGGGGGAAGGAGGGAAAAATTTGTAACAGAAAGCTTTGCAAGGGTCAGTGACGAAAAATTACCCATGCATATGTCTTGCAAATAAAAAGCTTTAATAAAAAAAAGAAAATATGTGACATAAGACTGCACTAGGGGTCTAGGAAATACATATTTTCACACTTGGATCTCTGACATGGGGGAGGGAAGCCTTTGTGTTAGAATTGAAACCCAATATTATATAGTGTCATATACTTGGAGTCTTTAGAACAAGTTTGGGGAAGAGAAATGGGAAATACAATAGTTCATACTTTTAACAATATTTGGCAGTATTTACCTTGAGGTAAATTCTTACATGGTTATGATTTACATGGTTTAAATTAGCCATTTTTCCTGTTTTGATGTGGAAAGGGGGAAAAATTTAAAACAAATCACTGATTTTGCCATCATAACTGGAACTCTTCCCCTATGCATCTGTCAGCCTAAATGTGTCCTGAGGCAGAATCATAGAAGCTCAGAGTTGGAAGAGACCTCAGAGATTGTCTCTTGCTATAACTAAAGCAGACATCCACTTTCTAATATCACCACACAAGCCACCATAAAATCTCAGCTTAAAGCCTTCCCATCATGGTGGGAAACTCACTACCTCTCTTCAGTCATAAGGAATCACCATTCTTTATTTCCTCATCTGGGCATAATATTTAATATGGGTCACAAACATAATTCATCATATTTAATTGATTGAAATTTGGAGTTACTCATTTTGATTGATTTGAATTGGCAAGTAGACAATTTATTTGACAATTGTGTCTTTTAGCTATTCTTCCCTAATATTTTAAATAATTTTCTACTGATTTCATATATATATATAGTATGTATGTATATACATATATTATTATTCTATTCTCTCTCTATATATATATATATACACTCTACATATACAGATATAGATATCTTCTATTCTACATACCTATATATAGATATATTACTTAACCTTTTATCATAGAAAAATAACAATTTGTTGTTCTCAAGATGTATAAATGGAGTAATATAGAATTTAAAAAAAACATTTGCTCTACAAAACAACAGTGATCCATCTCCTAAGTATTTCTATTTTATAAAGGCTTTTGTATAAACTCTGGAATCAAACAAAATTTATTTTCTACTAAACAAAGTCATCGGCATTTGGAAATGATTATGGTATCTTTGTGAGGTGAGGAGAAACAACAATCATTCCTATTTCTGAAGGTCATTAAAACAATTCAATTTTTACATGGTAAATTTTTTAATTGATTTGTGAATTGAAAGACTTTGCACCAAGAAAATTAATGTAACAGTGATAAGGAGAGAAACTGGGAAAAATATTTTATCACATATCTATGATGAGTCAGATATCCAAGTTGTATATGTAACGAACATAACATAGGGGACCAAAAAACATCCCCTAATAGAAAAGTAGCCAAAAGAATAGTTCCAAAAAAATATATGTTAACAGCATAAATGAAAGAAATGCTCCAAAACACTTGTAATAAGAGAAATACAAAGGACCGGGTACATCAATTGAAACAAAAATGTATTACTAAATTCTAGTCCTTATAATGGTTAAAAAAAGAAGAACTCACATTCAGCAAGTATTGAAAGAGCTACACACACTAATGCTGATGGAACTTTAATTGATCCATGCATTTTGGAAAGTAATTTAAAGTAATATTAAGAAAAGTGATAAGCTATTCATATGTTTTGATTCAGAGGTACCACTGTTAGATATGAAGCCAAAAATAGCCAATTATTTTTATAAAAGAGACTTTTGAACTGCAACAATGGAAGGGAATTCAGGGAGCAACATTTATATCCAATGGCTACAAGTAAGAATGAGAACAAAATGATTGCAATTGAATGTTGTGTAATAATGATCAGATACTATTGATGAGAAGACAACCCATATACACCAAATTATCACTTCCTACAACAGAGAGAAAAATTAATACAAAAGGTATAGAATGACCAAAATGACTGGAGGCAGAATGCAGTAAGTCAAGGCAAGAAAATAATATATGCAATATAAATTAAAATGGAAAGCCACACCAAAAAATTAATATTGAAAAGTGACAAAGAATAAAAATAATTCAAAAGAAGAGATATGAGAAGACAACCAAATCCCAATCAATTTACCCAAATAAGAGTTCTAGAAGTCGTTTGTCATATTTTCATTCATTTTAATCTCCTGTTTTGCCTTTTTTTAAGGCAAATTGTTTTGAAAAATATGAAATGACTCTCTGGGAGAGAAAAGGATAGGCATACCAAAGGAAATTTTAATGATGCCAAATCAAAACATCAATAAAAACATTTTAAAAGAAAATATAATGACCAATCCTTAACCCAAAAAAGAGAAACAGAAAGGCAATTCATTAACCTACTTTGCAGAGATGGAGATGGGATATTTATATGAAATTGTCAGACTTTTTCAAACTATTAGCAGGTGTTTTTTCTCTCTCATTTTCTCTTATAAAAGGTGATACTTTGAGAAGTGGAGGAAAGGGGAATACATAGGAAAATGTAGGTAATGCAAAACAAAAAAGTCATTACAAAACACATTTTCACAGAGTGTCTCTTTGAGTAAGGTAAGAAAAAAGATAGATCGGGGACGAGGGGGGGGAAGTTGATGAAATCAGAGGGTCTTCCATTCCTGAGGCAAGAACCCGCTCTGCAACATCGTTTGCAAATGGACATCAAGCCTCTGTTGGGAAATCAGGAGTCCATTACCTCTCAAGGCAACACATTTAACTTCTAGACAACAATGATATGCTTTCCTATGATTCCATCTAGGTAGGTAGTGAGTGATGTGTTATTTAAGGCATCAGATAAATTTCAAGCATAGTACCCCAAGTTTATTAGTCAGTAAATATTTACTAAGCACCTTCCATGTGCAAGTCATTGTATTAAGCATTAGGGATTCCAAAGAAAATACATAATGATAGTCCCTGTCCTAAATGAGTTCACTATTTAATGGGGGGAAGAAATATGAATAAAAAGGTATGTATAGGATAAATGTTCTTATTTAATCATTTCAGTCATGTATGATTCTCCATGACCCAATTTAGAATTTTCTTGGCAAAGATTAATGAAGTGGTTTGCTATTTCCTTCTCTCCTTTATATATGAGGAAATTGAGGCAAATGTGATAGTAACTTGTTCAGGGTTTCATAACTAGTATTTAAGGCCAGATTTGAACTAAAAAAGATGTCTTCTTAAGTCTAGGCCTGGTACTCTATATACTGTACCACTTAGCTGCCTATTAGATAATTAGGCAATAATTAGTGGTAGAAAGGCATTAAAATAGGGGTTAGGAAAGACTTCTTGAAGAAGGTAGAACTTTAGTTGAGATTTGAAAGGACCCAGGGAAGTCAGGAGATAGAAATATGTGAGAAGCATACTATAGGAATAGATGTCAGCCAGAGGCAATAACCAGAGCCTAGAAATGGAGTGCTTATTCATGGAACAGCAAGGAGTTCAGTGTCATTGGATCAAAGAGCATTTGGTGAAGAGGTAAGGTATAAGGGACAGTTAGATATATAATTGGATAGAGTCGGGAAGTCCTGAACTCAAATTCAACCTAAGACAAGGGTTATTAGCTGTGTGACCTTGGGCAAACACGTTAAATTCTGATTGCCTTAATCCATTAAGAAGGAAACGACAAACGACTCCAGTATCTTTTCCAAGAAAACCCTATGGACATTATAGCCCATGGACCATATGGACCATGTTGTCTATCGAGTGGTGAAGAATTGGAGAAAATTGAATAATAATAAGTTATAAGAAGCCTAATAAGTTAGGGAAGAGAAGAGACTAGGCTATGAAGACTTTTTGATGATAAGGGATTTACAAGAAAAAGAGCATTCAACAGAAAAAATCATTGTGTAAATCTGAATAAAGACATTCTCAAAAACATTTTCTCTATTACCTAGATTTTATAGTACTATTTAGAAATAATATTCCCAAGAAGCCATCTTGGTGAATCTGATTATTTACTAAGTAGATGGAAAAAATTTTTGAGAGCTGTTTTGAAATCCTTATTCCTAAATGTGTAGATAAGAGGATTTAAAGTGGGACTGACTGTGGTGTACAAGAGAGCAACCACTTTGCCATTATCCATTGAAGAACTGGAGCCTGGAAGCATGTAAGTGTATGTGATTGTAGTATAATATATGGTGACCACGATGAGATGAGAGGAGCAGGTAGAGAAGGCTTTCTTCTTCCCCTCCGTGGTGCGGATCTTCAGAATATTAGAGATGATGAAGCTATATGACATCATAGTGAGCACAAAACTAACAACTCCAAAGTACACATCTGCAATGACTATCATGATGTTGTTCAAGTATGTGGAGCTGCAAGAGAGCAGTAGCAAAGTGGGAACTTCACACAGGAAATGATTAATTTGATTGGGGCCACAAAAAGATAATTGTACCATCAGGCTAGTTTGTACTGATGAGCTGAGAGTGCCAGTGGCCCATACACAACCCGTTAAGAATGTGCAAATCATCTTGTTCATCATGCTACTGTAACGTAAGGGATGACAGATGGCCACATACCTATCATAAGCCATTGCTGTGAAAAGCAAAAGCTCAGTGCCCAAAAAACAAGAGAAAAAATATAACTGAGTCATACATCCATTATATGAAATGGATTTCTTCTCCACAACAAAATTCTCCAACAATTTGGGCAGAACTGTGGATGTGCAACCTATGTCTATGATGGCCAAGTTGGCAAGGAAAAAATACATGGGGCTATGAAGATTTGAGTTCAGACAGATGACCATGACAATGAGCATGTTGCCAATAAAGGCCATCAGGTACAGAAAGAGGAAACAGATAAATAGCAATAGCTGAAGGGGTGGTGGCTGGGAAAAACCCTGTAGAATGAACTCTGTCACCCGTGTTTGATTACTGAGTTCCATTTGACCCAGAGATTCTTCTTGAATCAGTCAGAGGAAGTCTGACAGTGGAGGTTCCCTCCCAGAGTACTGGAAAATTCAGCTGAGCTTTAGTAGAGACATGAAGCAGAAGTTTGAATTAAAGCTGAAAAAATGTTTTCATTTTAGTGCTTATCATGTTCAAGTTAGAAACTGTTAGCAATTTATCCCATCAATCACTTAATAAAAAATGGTCTCATCAAGAAGTTCAGTTCCTTCACCATATTTTCAAGATTCTCTAGTTTTTCCCATATTCCTTTCTTTATGCTATCCCTTTTCTTCTGCCCTGTTTTTTTTTTTTATTTTTACTTGTTTGCTTCGATTTTTTCATATTTTACTCCACAGGAAGCAGCTAGGTAGTGCACTTGACAGAGTTCTGGGCTTGGAGTCAGAAAGATGAGTTCAAATCCAGACTATACATCACAGCTTTGCAACTCTGGACAAATAATGTAACATCTGTCTGCCTCACTTTCCCCCACTGTAAAATGGGACTAACAATAGCACCTACCTTCCAGGATCAGTGTTGAGTATCAAATGAGATACTACTTATAGTGTTTTTTAACCTTAAAGTCATATATGTGTTACCTATTATTATTTTTATTATTCTTTTTTAAGAGAAGAGACTATGATTTCACTATCTCGTAGGTCCCCTTTTTCTATCTAAGTATAGTGGAAAAGACACAGGCTGTAGAATCCAAAGCCTGAAGTCTGAGTTTAAACTCTGACCCACACTAGCTAAGTGGCCTTGGGCAAGGGATTTTCACCTCTCTGAACTTTGGTTTTCCCATTGGCAAAACAAATATCATGATAATTTTAATATGTACCTCATATGATTATCTAGAACAAAGTGTTTGATATTCTTTAAAATACTATTGCTAAAAATTCAATATAAACTTTCTTTAGTTTTTACTCAGAAGACATTCTGTTCTGTAAGCTACCAAAAGAAAAACACACACACACACAAACACACACACACACACACACAGAGAAACAACTATTGTTCTTCTCCTTCCTCTTCCAATGCCTCCTGCCAAAGAAAGTGTAGGTTAAGGAGAAACTGTATCATCTTTAGAGGATCAAGATAACCATAGCAATCCCAAGTCAAAACTATATTCTCAGTTCAATCTCATTTTATCAAGAACTAATGTAGTAAATTCAAAAAGGGTATGTATTGAATAAGAGATATTTATAAGTTATTTTCAGTTATTTTTCAATTATGTCTGAATCATCATGAACCCATTTGGGGTTTTTTTTTTTTGGCAAAGATACTAGATTGGCTTGTCATTTCCTTCTCCAGTTCATTTTACAAATGAAGAAACTAAGGCAAACAGCATTAAGTAACTTGTCCAGGTTCACATGTATAGTAAATATCTGAGGCCCAATTTGAACTTATGAAGATAAGTCTCTAACCATTGTACCATGTAACTGCCTCTGAAATATTTATAAAGTCTCAACCAAAATATTCAATGTTAGTGAGCCCTTTCAGAAGCCTAATGGGGTCAGACTCCAAGAAGCCTTGATTCATCTATAATAGTTGACATCCATATTGCACTTTAAATGCTATAGAGTATAATTTTAAGTGTTTTTAAAGCTCTTGTCCTATTTAATTAAATAAGATAAAGCTATCAAAGAACATCCACACGTGGCTGTTAATCTTACTTCAGATCTCTGCAACATATATTATTTCATTTGATCTTCACAACACCTTTTGTGAGATAGGTGCTATTATTTTCTCCATTTTACCAATAGGGAAATGGAGATCTGCATTAAATGAATTGCTCAAGGTTTTGCCTAAAAAGTAGCAGATTCAAGGTTTTCTGATTCTCCATCTTTTGACTATATCTCTTTTCCCCTGTTGATCTCCAGTTTATTCTGAGGGCCTTTTTTCTCCTTATCTACTTCTCCTTCCTTAATTAACCATCAAAATTTCTTAGAAAACCTTTAAAGGAATCCAGAGTCTGGGACCTGGAAAGATGAAAAGGAAATCCTAGTCAGAAGCAACATGTGGCACCCATGGAAAGAAAAGTACAGAGATCCATTCCTGTAGCGCTAGAATAAATAAAAGGGTAGAATAGGACTTGAATCAGAGCATATCATAGTAAACAAAATGCCAGATTTTAATTATAAAAATATGGGCTAGAGTCCTGTTTCTGTCACATTATAGTTAAAATACAGTTGACAAGTTAATTAATCTCTCAGAGCCTCCCAGTAGTTAGTTCTCTGGGACTCTAAACTGTAGAGGAATCAAAATCACCAGATTCATGTTCCTTCTCTTCCTATTTCCTCTTTTTATCAACTAATCCTCAATTAGCTGAGACTTTTCCCTTAAATACCTTCATCAGGTCTATAATAGAATTAGGATCTAAAAGAGATCTTAGAACTCCCATTGGATCTTAACCTGTTTTAGGACATGGATCTGGTAGAATCTAAGTATCCTTTCTTGGAATAATATTTTCAATTCATAAAATAAAACACATAAGGTAGTGAAAGGAGCCATTGTATTAAATACAGTTACCAAGATATTTTCTTAAATATCTGTAGGATAAAACACTCCAAGTAGACTACCTTTTTTAATTTTACACATAAGGAAACTGAGGCCCAAAGGAGGAAAACAATTTGCTTGAGGTAAAACTAACAAAATTATTGTGTGAATGCCAGTTCTCTAACTCTAACTCTAGTATTATTTTCACCACAACAAAAAAAAAAGCTTTGAACTGATGCTATCCTCATATATATTCATGGAATGACAGAGAGGCCATATGTTCCTGGTGTTAGAACCCTAGACATTCTTTGGAAGCATGGTTACAAAAGTCAGTTTGGTTCTATACCCTTTGAGAATAAGTTTAAGACATAGATATCTCTCATGCAAGAGAGGTTAAACAAGTTTACATATATATATATATATATATATATATATATATATATATATGTGGGTGTGGGTGTGTGCATAAACATATATATGTATGTATATATACATATATGCATATATATATACATATATACACATGTTATATATACTAATCACTTTGATAGAAAAGTATTTGTCCAAGTTCTAAACAATCTGAACTTTGGGGAAACAATGAATTTGTGAACTAGTAAATGCCAGTAACATTGATGATAATTTCCTGTCTTCAAAATGGAATATACCACCATTATCAAGAGCAAATAAAGCCTCCAAGATTATTATATTTATTGCTCTTTCATTCTTATTGTGGTATAGTGAAGAGTGCATTAACCTTAGAGTGAGAGAACTTGGGTTCAAATCCTACTTCTGGCACTTCCTGCCTGAATGACAATTGTCTCCTGAGACTCCTGAACTATAAAATTTGGGGAATTGGGCTAAAGAGTCTTTGAGGTTGCTTCTAGGCATATATCTATCACCCTATGGCAGCCTTCTACATAAGTCTAAAAATGCTGAGAAAAGCAACTGTGACTACTTAAAATAGAAAAGAAGTTCAAATCTCAGTTGCACTAGATTTCTACAGGAAATATAGCAAGGAGGTTTCCTTGCTGAAATGGCAGACTAAATTATTGGTATGGGTGTTGTTGTTTGTTATGACTCCATGACCTATATTAAAAAACCAAATCACATTGCTCTATGCTCCCTCTAATTTTTTTTCCTGTGATTAAGTGTAGATATTTGTTGTACAATGAGTAGTGGATGTGGGTAGATGTCACATTTAAATAACATTGACTACTTTATGGTATGGGAAAAGAGGAGGAATATAACTAATTATAAAATGGGAGATTTAAAAATCACATAATAGATACCAGCAATATTTTTTTCACATAATTCTGCTAAAAAGAAAATAAACCCAATGGGTTGTGGCTTTTAAAATTGTTTTTCAATCATGAAACAGAAATATAAGTGAATGGTCATAAGCTTAAAAGGAACTCAGCAGGCATCAAATTCAACCCTTTCATTCTTTCTACAGATGAGTAAATGGATGCCCAAAAAAGCCAAGGGATTTGCCCAAGATAACACTGAGAACATAAGGAACAGAGGAGCCAGAATTTGAACTCGGGTCTCCCTATTCTAAATGAAATTTTCCTATCATTTACTATTAACATAACAGATTCTGCCCAATCCTTTCTTCTCTACAAATGAGAAACTTACCTTCTCAAAAGAAAAACGGACAATCTTCTTACTCTTTTGGAAATGTTGAGATGTAATATGAATAAAATAGCTTTGTCTCCATCCCTTTCTTTCTAATTTGGTCTTTAAAATAAAAGCAGTTGAAATTATCACATGGACAGATCTTTATATTTTAGTGAGGTCATCTGGGAAATATTCCCCAATGAATTTTCCCTAAACATTGCTTAAGGATTAATTAAGCTTGAGCTGCTTTATTCTCATGAAACAAAGTTCTGAGTTTAGAAATTTTCTTTATGAGTTCCTGTATATGAAACAGGTATGTTGAAATCTAGAACAATTGTCAAGGAGGGAACTCATCAATTCTATATAATTGGCTTAGGTTTGAGAACTGGAACTAAGAACACAGGGCAGACAAATTTTTCCTGGCTTTGAAATTTGGGTCTACCCCAGAAACACTAATCAAATGTCCTTGACAAGTAGAAATACTCCTTAAGAAATTTACTGAAAGATCTTTTTAAAAAATTATGTCAAAAAGGTCTATATATAATAGATATTTACATAATTGACTTTAAGCCAAAAAAAAACCAATCTGTTATTTCATTTTTTCCTTACAGGAAAAGTGTGATATATGATTCAAATGATATATTTGATTTTGAAGTAACTAATGTTTGGAAGATAAGCTTTTTGTTTAGAGATCTATAAAGATATTGTCCTACCCTCAAAGAATTTATAATCCAAAATGAAAAGTAAACAATTTAAATAGCAATCCCTCTACATACACATACTCTTTAGGAATTATGATCATCACTAAAAACAGTTACTCACATAAAATGATAGTAGAGGACTATACCAAATATGATAGCCTTATGCTACAGAAAATTGAACTTGAAATATAATCTAATCCAAGGAGCCTTCAGATTTGAATAAGGAAAACCTTTTCTCCAAAGAGATACTAAAAGAATGTGGACACAGAATTCCACCTCAATTTCATTTTCCAGCTATAACTCCTATCTTCACTCTCTTCCAGAGATCAGGAGAAGGAGGAAGGGAAGGAAAGGAAGGAAGGAAGGAAGGAAGGAAGGAAGGAAGGAAGGAAGGAAGGAAGGAAGGAAGGAAGGAAGGAAGGAAGGAAGGAAGGAAGGAAGGAGCTAAAGAAGGAAGGAGAACAGAAGGAACCATGACAGATTGTAGCTTCTGAGAAATCATAATCTCTCTGCTACATAAATTTTTCTCTTACTATCATTAGCCTCTCATTAAGTATCAGAAGGTTTTCTTTGGTTGGTGAGTATAATATAAATCACTGAAGATTAAAATTCTGGTAGAACTCTAGCAATCTGTTCCACCTCACAGTTACTCTGGCTTCATTATCTATTTCCTATCAGAACCTGGATAGAGATTGTTCTTTTTATTTGTGTCTGTGTGTCTGTTTCTCTACAATCTCCCTCTCCTCCCTCTCCCTCTCCATCTCCTTCTCCCTCTCTCTCCCTCTTCCTTTCCTTCTCCCTCTCTCTCTCCTTCTCCCTCTCTCCCCTCTCTCTCAGCATATCCTACCTATTGTCAATAATTCAGTAATAAGTCCTTGAATTTGACCAACAATGTATGACCTGCTGGTGTGCCTGAATATTGCTTCTGCCTGCTAACCCAATTAAAAAAAAAACTCTAATATCCATCCCTTTTCTTGGCACCTGATGTTGAGCTTGTCTACTCATCTAGAAAGAAAGTGAAGGCTTTCTGACCAACACTGTGATGCTCCTGTTTTTCTCACAAATCTTTTTCATTGGCTAGAACATCTTTACATCCCATTCCATTTAGTTCATGTGCAACATCACAGAAAGGAACCTACTCAGGTTCTTTCTTCTTTCAAAAGTTGCTTGGGAAAGCAATGGCTCATACTGAATAAAAAAGTAAACATCAGTTATTAATAAATAATTTGTTTATTTTTTATTTTACTGCATGTTAAGTACTTTGTTATATAGTGAAGATACAAATAAAAAAAACATGAAGGCTCCTGCCTTTAAGTAGCATTCATTCTATGAAAAGTCCAATTATTTCAGAGAAACAAATACAAGATATAGTGTTTACAAAATAAATAAAAAGTTATTGGGAGTGACAGGGAGGGGGGAAATGAAATAATAACTATGATAATCAGGAAAGCTGCCTTAAATTCTAGAGAAAGTATTTTCCAAGATTATTTAAGAAAAAAAATAAAATGCATATGATGAAAAGATAGTTAGTTTGAATAAGTGGATGACTGAAGACTGCTTTTCTCCCACTATAAGATCTTCTATGTGACATAGAAACAGCATAGCACTGGTGATGTCCCTATCATCATAACCAGGTTATGAAGGTGTCAAAGACTGGGTATCATTTTCTATGCCAAAGACTGATTCTAAGTCTATAAAGAACAGAATCCTTTCTGGAAAAAATAATGAAGAATTACAATTTCTTTATCTATCCCCTCCAAAAAAAAAACCCAATAAGAAAATATTCTATATCCTTCAAAATCATGCTGTTCAAAATAAATCAAGGAAATAGCCATATTTTAAAACCTGGAGCTGCATTTATATAGCATTTGAAAGTTTGGGAAGTATTTTGTAATAATTACTTCACTGGATATCTTAGAGGCAGATATTGTTATTATCCCCATTTTACAGATGAGAAAATAGAAACTTAAAGAAGTAATTTGCTCATTTACTCTTCTTCACAATCTATTGTCAATTAATTGACAAGTTTTGATATTGTCATAAGTACAACATTCTGTGCATCCATCTCCTTCACCCTAATCAAGTAACCATCATTCTAATTCAGGCCCTTATGCTCTGCTGAAACAAACTCTTAATCAATGTCACTACCTGAGATCTCTCCCCAACTTAATCATCCTTCATATATTTGCAAAGTGACATTCCTAAAGTATAGCTCCGACTATGTCACTCCCAATCTCAATAAGCTCTCTTGGCTCCTTATTGACTCTGATAAAATACAAACTAAAGAAATATGATGCTGTGGTGAATGAACAAGAGAGGTAGTAGAAGAGAGAGATTTATTGATCTGTCATGCTCAAACATTATGATAAAGTAGTAAACACTATGACTATATGTTTTGATAAACTGATGATCTGATAAGAAGAGAGTTCTATGGAACTTGTCGGATAGCGGATAAATTTCTAAGTTCAAACTGACAGGACTGGTGTTTTCTGCCTGTGGTATTGATTAAAACCTCCTTCATTTGAAAATTGGTTGGGAAGTCAGAAAGTTCTTCCACAAGTGAGGATCAGACTTTTGATATTTAAAAGTTAAGATCAAGAAACAGAAAAAGAAACAAATTGCAACATTAAATAGCATAAAAACATTCATCAAATATTTTAATAAAAATCTAGGAAAGAAAGAAGGAAAGAGGGAAGGAAGAAAGGAGAGAAGAAAAGAAAGAAGGAAAATTAATCTCACAAGATCTTTTCTTGATAGCACCACAGTGACTTTCTAGTCAGTGCTTCTTTTTTGAGTTGTTAAGTAAACATCTTTTTAATAGTACATTCTAGAATTTTACCTATAATTGAAATCAAGTTCACTGACCTATGATTTTTAGACTTTATTATACTCTCCTTTTGGAAAAACAAGATAGTTTTCTTTTTCCAGTTCTGTAATATTTCTTCCTTTCAAATATTTATGATTATAGATTACAAGTTGGAAAAGACATTTAGATTATTCTAAACCCCTAATTTTACAGATAAAAAAGCAAGGGTCAAAAAAGGGGTGATTTGTTCAATGTCACAGATTCTAGTTCTGTCAGAAGAGCCAGATTCCAATTCCTTCTCTGACTCCATATTTATCATTCGACTATGTCATATTATATTAATAACTATATGTTCTCTTAAGTTCTTTACACTGTAGTAATTAAAAGATAATGTCTCATTTCACCTTTAAATCCTCATCAACTAGTACTGTATGCTAAATTTTTAAAAACCTTGTTTGAATTGAACGGAATGAGTCTGTACAGTATAATGGAAAGCATCTTGGAAGTGGAATAAGGAGATCTGGATTTCTGACTTAACTCTGCCACTCTGTGGCAACTCTAGGGCAACTCCCTTTATCTCCATTTCCTCACTTGTAAACTGAGGAGTTTGAACTAGACAATTTCTAAAATCCTATCTCTCTTGGATTATGAATTTATGAGTCTATGAGTTTGTATCCTAATATTATTTGAGTTTCCATACTCCAAAATATATTTTCAAGGAAATAGTCTACTTCAATGCAAAAGCCCTCTTTTGGCTCTCTTACAATGAAACTAAAGTCTAGGAAGGAATAGGACTCATGAGGATGTGTGTATAAGAGTATTATTAATTAAAAATAACTATTTGTAGAAAAAGCACAGGTCAACCCTCAGTAAAATTCTGAAGTAAATAAAATGTATATTTATCCTTTCCTCCTTCTTACTATAGTCGTGTTCTCTCTATCATTTTGCTAATAAAATTGTTTCAGAATGTATATATATATGTACATATATATATATACATTTATATAATCATTTAATCAACATAACATATATACCATATAACATAATTCATAATCATATAATCAATTAATAAAGTTTAATAAGCTACCCAAGACAGAAGCAATAATATTTTTGAAAAAAAAAGTAAAGCAATTAATCACTAACAGTAAAATTGGTAATTGATACATCCCAATGGATATATCAGATAGTTGGGAGAGATAATTCATTCAATGAAATAATTAAGTGAATTATATATGAGTAGTATAGGAATAAGCACTAGAGGTAATGAAGAAAAAAATACTATTGCAGGCATTTTTAGGCTCCTGAAATCATACCTCATACCTCTCATTCCACTTACTCAACAGACAAACTTCATTCAGAAGGATAAGCACTGATCAAGATGGCCTTGAATTTTTAAAGCCCTCTTACCTCCTTTACAAGTGATGTCAAAATGTTCTAAGACAGTATCTAAGAGAATTACAAAAGAATTATTTAAACATACATATAGAAATAGATTTTGGAATGGGACGTTTTTATCTAGAGCCTTGTGGAGAAATGTTGCTTCCTATGAAAAACTGCAACCTTCCTTCAGCTGAATGAAAAGAATTTTGACTTCAAATCAATAAGGAGTAAGAAAGAACCAGGATATTATGGTTTCCAAAAGTGTTAGACATGGTAAAATTGGTTGGTTCCCAAATCATGAATCAGCTATGAAGGAAAATAAATCACACCATTCCCAAAGAGCCACCATGCCAGATTTCCACTCTCCTGGAGCAATTATCCTTTCCACCCTTGATTCTCAGCCTATTCTCTGAAAATACAACCTCTTGGTGTAACTGAGAGAACATGTGGCAACTGAGACAAAAGACAAATTTGAAACTATAGATACCTGTGCAATTATGGGAAGTTAAGTGATGGTGTGTTTTCGTTGTGCACGAGTATTTACTCTGTACTTCCTACAAAGAACAACCCTTAAATGAGTATTTAATGCTTCACCTTCCCCGTCCTATTGTGATTACCTCAGCTCAGAGTTCTTGTTCAGAAATCACAATTGAGCCAGACTTCATGTTCAAATGGGCAATGGCCAGAGAAAAACACCAAACTGCTTCTGACACTGAATGTCACCCAACAAGACATTTGTAAGTTGGCCACAAGTTTTTTATTAGACTTCTGTAGTCCTTGATCTCCACACTCCAGCTGTTTGCATATGATGGTGACAGAGATGTCACTTAAACTTTTGTCACAGAGACTTCCCCATGTTCCATTGTGAAAAATCTCCCAGCACAATGTTGGAGATCACTGAACAATCTCAGCGTTGTGAACTCAGGGAATGAAAGCACAAGTCAGTATACATATTATCCCCCTTTTTGTTGTTTTGTGCTATATCCCCTCTATATTGTATTTTTTCACATGTATCTCTGCATATCCCTGTATATGCATAGAAGTCCGGATTATTTTATTGTTTGAGGAAAAGAGCTACTACTGATACTATTATTGTCATTACTACTACTACCATTACTACTACTACTACTACTACTACTACAACTACTGCTACTGCTGCTGCTGCTGCTACTCACATCCTAGAAAAGTTGAATCATTAAATAAAATTTCCTTTAGACATTGAAGTATTTGCCATGCAGAATGAGGATTAGATTTTTTCTGTTTGACCTTGAGACCAGAATTAGGAGCAAGGAGTAGAAAGCATGATATCCCAAAAAGACACAGAACTGACTTGAGCAGAGAACCCCGGCATACTCGTGTCTGCAGCAGGCTGGCACCAGCCTTGAGATGGGCATTGCCAGATCTTAGACTCATTGCTGGATGAGCAGTTTAGCTCATCCGGCCAGATGGGTTCAGCCCCTGCTCCATAGTGAGCAGATCCCATGACACTAAGGGCCACACCAAGTTCAGCTGCCTGCAGATCACATTTACAACAGAGAAGTCCCAGGTATAATCACATACTGTGCCCCGGGTACCATTGTGGTAGATCTCCACTCATCCAGGACAGTGACCAGTGCCATTCACCAAGCGGATCCTTCTGCTCCCTAAGGGACAAGGTCCATCATTAAGGATAAAAATGAGAGACCAGGGAGGATGCTGAAGGTTTGGGCAGCTTCTCACCTAAGCAGATGACATCAACATCCTGAGTGATTCCCACTGGAGCCAAGGCAGATGTGGGGGGGTCGCAATAGCTTAGTTGGATCTCATTGTCCACACATCTCACACTGCTCAGGCCCATAAGACCTGTCATATGATGGGGTGCAGGAGGGTTAGAGGCTCTCTCTGCCTTTCCACGATGGAGATGTCTGCACATTACTTGGGTATCACTAAAGTCCCAAACAGCATTCAAGACTCGGCCCCAGACTCCATTCAAGAGAACTCTACACTTTCATCACAGCCATTGTGTCCTTCCCTCCATATTATAAATTCTGACAGAATTAGGGTCAGAGATACAACTGACACAGGACATTGAAGAAAATGGTATAATTAAGGATAAAAGGGCTATACAGAAATGGCAGCCCTATCAGCATCTCCATGTTGAAACCATCTTTCATACTCAGCACTCACCTGAACACCAGGACTCATTGTAACATGCCCAGAGGCACAGGTCAATGCTCCCAAGATGCTTACTGGGTACTTCCACAAATAGGGCTTTGTTCCCATGCAATGAAATTCATCAGGCCAGATGCAATGAATGTCAAATCAAAATAGGCTCAAAATTCTCCCAGGGTAGCCATAGCACTGCCACAGTTGAGCTAATGGCAGAGAACACTAGTGTCTTCTATATTGCAGTGGGATGGGTCTCCTGTACCTGCAACTCCCTTCACATGTCCCTTCACATTTGTTGCTTCCACTCAGAATTCTATATTCTTCAGAAAAGCAAAAGGGATTCTTTAGAGGGGTCTTCTATGAACAAAAATGAGAGACTCCAACACTCATTAAGTGGTGAGAATAACTCATTTACTTTTTGTTTCTCTTCTAACCCTAATATGTTTATATTCCAAACTTAAAGTCATATTCATATTTAATGCAGTTCAAATAAGGACTTCATGAAAAATCCAAATATCCCCATAATATTAACAACAAAAGACTAATAAAGTATCTGCACCTTTGTAATTATGGATTTTTTTCAGATTATTTCCTGATAGATTTGGGAGAAGAAACCATTTCCCCAATACTGGAAGCTTTCTCTCCACACTTCTCCAGGGCTCTCTCCAAAGGAGACTAACAACAGAAAGGCCCAATTTAAACCAAAACATTTACAACAACATTAAAGTAATAAAAAAGTAAGTGCCATAGATTTTTCTAAATAAATTATCTATATGATTCAATTGAATATTACTGTTATAAGACATGGCAATTATGAAGAGACATGAGAAGAACTAAATAAATTTATAGAGCTTTAAATAAGTAAAATCAGTGAAATTGTATAGAAAATAGCTACAGCAGTGTAAATTTACCAATAATTTCACAACCCCTTGGTGCCTTACCAAGTAGTCTTTGTCAGTTGTCATAAATTTTTAAAATCCATCAACCACTGGGCAGCCATCTTGTTTGATAAATAGACAGGCAATCACCAGAACGGTCCCATTTGTACAGTCTCTAAAAGCTTGTACTCCATTGGCTCAGCCTTCAAGACCCCCTAATTAATACTCTTCCTTGATGGATACAGGGCAGTGGATTCTATCCTCTTAATTCCTTGAGAGATATACCAAATGAACTGGGAGCAGATCTTACCTGAACATTTAATTTCAGCGTCTTCATTACATGGATCTTTAATATCTCTATTGATTTTGCAATTGAAGACGGTAGATTCAGTTCCATTGCACTGGAAAAGTTTGTTTTTTGTATTTCAGGGTTTTCTGATGGGAGCTTAAACAACTGAGCAACAGCCCAACTCCCTGCACAGAATAGCTGCCTCATTCTTATAGACACCGTATTTCTGAAATATGAGTCCTAAGGCTTGGATTTCTGATATCCCTGCACAGGCACCCCCCAAAACTTTCAGATATAGCTTTGATATGACTGTGGAATTACCTGAAATACAAACAACTGAGCTTTATAGGATTTCTCCTCCAATACATCTCAGAGTTTGTTTTCTCATTACTAACAATAAATTGAATTTAGTCCCAATGGTGTTGCTCTTCTTTTTTTTTTGTGGAGTCTTCAGATTCAGAAGGTAAAATCTTCTAGTTGTTTTCCAACATTATTTATTCAATCCCTAAAGGCTCTTAAAGTTCATCATGGTTAGATGACCCCCCCCCACAGCAAGTTATGAAAGCTACCTATTTCTTCTCTACCCTTTCTCCAAAAAAGGGCCACATCACTCCACTAGCTTCATAATAAATGATTGCTCTATAAGGTAGTCTTATACTGGGACAATGAATTATTTTCAACATAGAGGAGAAATCTTGATTCTCTCCCCTGTGCTCTAAAAAGTAGAAGCCTACCTAAGTCCAGGAAACAGATGCTCTCTTATTAAAAATTTAAATCACTAAGAATATGTTTTAACAGCCTTTAATATTCCTATTTATTTAAAAATTTATTTTATTTTATTCAACCCATCTTCCTTTGAGTGTCCCAACTTCTCATATACTCATATTCTTAGTCTCTTCTTTAAAAAGAACTCCATGTTTCCATAAAATGATTCCATAAAAAGAACCCAATTATGACTATTTGTACCTCAAAGTGAATTTAGTTTAAGTCACCATGTCCCCTCTCTAAGATGCATTTATATTGAGGCTTAATCTACAACTAGGGAATTAAATTCTTAGTTCTCCACAAAGGCCAGTGGATAAGTCATTCCCCATACTCTAAACATTTATTACTATTGAAGAATTACCACATATCCTATCAACCTCTCAGACTTACAACTTTTGTATCACCTTTGGTTCTTCACTTTCAATCATCCCACATATCAAATCTGTTACCAAATCTTGCCATTTCTGTTCTCATCATAATTTTTGAATATTTTTCTTTCTCTCCACGTAGAGCCACATTTCTAATTCAGACTTTTATCAAATCTCATGCAAATGATAGTAACAGTCTTCTAACTGAGTTTGATGTCTCCAGTATCTTTCTATTCCAATCCATCCTTCACTTAGCTGCCAAAGTGATTTCTTTAAGGCACAGCCATAACTATGTCACCCATTTTTCCTTTTCAATGACTTCCATTGGCTCTTTATTAACTCCAGAAACAATTATAAAATTTTCTGTCATATATTTAAAGTGCTCTATAACCTGTTCTCTTTCCTAACGTTTTTCATAGTTTGCTCACCTCCACATCCTTTATAATTCTTCCTATTCCTTGAAAATTACATTCTATCCCCCAATACCATGGCTTTGAACTGGCTAAATCCCAAGCATTAAAGGCTGTTCCTCTGACCTCTACATTTCCATTGTTAGTCATTTTTCAACTCTGTCTGAAAGATATTTGGAGATTTATTGGCAAAGACACTGCAGTATCTAAAGGGAAAAATAATACCACCAACCTTGTAGGGTTGTTTTGAGGATCAAATGAAACAATATTTGATAGGAGCTATATAAATGCTAGCTGTTTTTTGAAAGATTATCTGTTGAGCAAGTATGAGTATCATCCTAACATCACCTAATGCTACTATACAATAGAGATTTTCTTTTAAAAAAATAACTGCATGGCTTAAAAGTTTGTAAGATAAAACATAAAACCCTAAAACCAGCCTTTAAATCCCTTCTAAAATTTCAGATCTATGCCAATTTCATATCACTTGACTTACAAGACTCCTCATTTTGATTAAACTGACCTACCAGTAGTTCTCTGTCCATAATATCCAATCTCTTCCCTCTAGGCCTATTCCCAGACGTGTTCCCACATTGAAATGCATTCCCTCATCAGCTCAATAAACTGCCTGGGTTCTTTAAGAGCATTGTTTCATGTCCACCTCCCACATAATACTTGAACTGATCTCTGCAGCCTTACATCCAGTTATTACTGGTTATTCTCTGTCTCTTGAAATTATACTACATAACAACTGTAGTATTTTGTGTGTAGTACATACTACAGAACACTGTAGTTCATACTCGATAATACTTCAGCACTTTGTGTTTAGTGCATACTACAGAACACTGTAGTACATGCTAGATAACACTGTAGTACTTTATGTGTAGTACATACTGCATTATACTGTAGTACTTTGTGTATAGTACATATTACATGACAATGTAGTACATATTACCTAATAATGTAGTATTTTGTGTGTAGTACATACTATATAACACTGTAGTACATATTACCTAATACTGTAGTACTTTGTGTGTAGTAAATACTATAGAACACTGTAGTACTTTGCATCTACTCTTGGACACATGGTTTATTCCTCCCTGGGGAATGTGAAAGTCCTTAAGGGCAACCACTGTGATAGTTTCATCTCCTTATAAACAAAATCTAACAAAGTTCCTGGTATACAGTAGGCACTTGAGAAATATTTGGGCAACTGGGTACCCTGTGGATAGAGTACTGAGCCTGGAGTCAGGTTTCCTGAGTTCAAATTTAATATCAGAGACATTAACTTGTTAACTAGGCAAATCACTGCATCCTGTTTGCCTGAGTTTCCTCATTGGTAAAAATAAATTGGAGAAGAAAACAGAAAAACATTCCATTATCTTTACCAAGAAAACCCAAAAAGAGCTCAAAAAGAGTTGGCCACAAGTGAAAAAAAAACTGATGTGTTTGTTGAGTGAATTGGATTGAATGGAATTGATTGCTCAAAAACAGAATAAAAACTGGAGTTGAATGAAATTTGCTGAGAGATGAAGGTTAAATAATCTTGTACTGAACTCTGGGTGAGTATACATATCTACAAAAACATGCCACTGAAACCTTTAAATGACATCAAAGGCGGCTCAAAAGTTCTGCAGATACAGATGCTGCCAAATGAGTAAAGCACAGTGGAAATCAATGATATTGAATTATTGTTATCAGGGACTTTGTTTAAAGGTTCATGGGGCCCAGAGCTCTGATCTAGTTCAGTTTTTTTTCAAGTTATAACTGTTGAAGCCAAGATGAGTGAAGCAAATAATCCTATGGTCTAATTAGCAAAGATAGATCAAGAGCTAAAATGGAATTCTGCCTGCTAATTCATTCTCCTGTTAGTCAGATTCATCATCTCAGAATAGAAGAATCTGAATAAAAGAAGGCTAAACAAAATACTTAGAGTCATTTAATTCCCGGGAATCAGAGACGATCTTTGAAGACAATAAAAAGAAGATCCTGGAGGTACCAAACAAAATCACAATGTTGACAAAGGCAGTTATTATATTACCTTAGCAAACCACATAGGGAAACCAGTCTTGAGAACAATTTTGGTGTCCTCAATTCCCAAAGTTGCATTCCAAATTGTTCCTTGCCACTGCAACAGAGTCCATGGAGGATAGATGGGATATATTGCTGTGCAACTGGCATGACCTGAGGAGCATAATTTTTATTTTATATTTGTGAACTCCATTTCTTGAAAAGTAAATATTCATGAAATTTAAATGCTTACTCTAACATCCCTGCTCCACTTTTCAACAACAACAAAAAATAAACTTCTACTCAGAAGCTTTGCATCTGGCTGCCTAGCAACGTGGTTCTTAAAGATAAGTGATACTCATCTACAAGGAAGACAAAGAGAATAAGGAGGAGAGACCAGAGAGTCACCATCATGGCCATCTGGAAGGCAGTTCCCTATTTGATATGTACTCTATCACACATTGACACTTACTCAAATCTTTCATTCTGACAAATTGCAAAAGAAAAACTGGAAAGAAATTTATATACTCCATCATAAAAGATAACCAATTAAAATAGCTTTTGAGAAATTATCACAGATTTGATCAAAGATTTTCTGGTCAAGCACCCAATGGGGAGTTATCAATCTCCAATAGTATCTGAGTGGCAAGAGCAAAAGCAAAATATGTCCTTGTAGTGTGAATAGCAAGAACTTTCCTAGGAACAAAAAAAAAATCCCATTGCCATCTGATATTCTAGAACCAGAGAATAAAACAGAAATTGAAAGAATCTACCAAATACCTCCTGTAAGAAATCCCAAAATGAAAACTCTAAGGAATATTATAGTTAAATTCCAGAGTTCCCAGGTCAAAAAGAAAATGTTGCAAACAACTAGAAATAAATAATTCAAGTATAATGGAGCCACAGTCAGGATAACACAAGATTCAACAGTTTCGATGTAAAAGTATCAGGAGACTTTGAATTTGATATTTCAGAAGGCAAAGGATCTAGGATTACAACCAAGAATCACTTATGCAACAAAATTGAGAATAATCCTTCAGGGGGGAAATGAACGTTCAGTGAAATAGAGGACTTTCAAGGTATTCTTGATGAAAAGAGCAGAGCTGAACAGAAAATTTGATTTTCAAATATGGGACTAAAGAGAATCATAAAATGGCATACAAAAAAATGAAATCATAAGGGACTTAATAAAGTTAAACTGTTTATATTTCTACATGGGAGTATGATACTTTTAACTTATAAGAATTTCTCATTATTTGGTCAATTAGAAGGATTATATACATACAGACAGCACAGATATAAGATAAATGTAAAGTTGAAAATATAAATAAGTGGTGAGAGAGAAATAACCTGGGAGAAATGGAAAGGTAGAGATAGAATGGAAGAAATTATCTCCCATAAAGGAGGCAAGAAAAAGCTTTTGCTTTAAAGAGGTAAAGGGGAAGATGAAGGACAGTGAGTGAATGTTATTCTCATCAGAATTGACTCAAAGAGGGAATAACATGCACACTACTTTAGGCATAGAAATATATATTACCCTATAGGAAAGTAGGAGAGGAAAGAGATAAAAATAAAATACAGGATATGATATAGGGGGCAGATTTGGGAAGGAAATAGAAGCAAAACACTTTTGAGGAAGAATAAGGTGAAAAGAGAAAAGAAATAGAATAAACGGGATAGAATGGAGGGCAATACAGTTAGCTGTAGTAACTAAAAAAAATTAGAGCAGTCTCTTTTTTTTCTTGTGTTACACAATAATTGTATACATATACTGGATTTAACATATATTTCTACCATGTTTAACGTATTAAAAAATTAATTCAGGTGTCTCTGATAAAAGCCTCATTTCTCAAACATTTGAAAACTGGGTCAAATTTATACAAATAAAAGCCATTCTCCAATTTCTAAATAATCAAAATATATGAACAATTTTCAGATGAAGTAATCAAAGCCATCTAGCCATCTATAGCCATATAAAAAAGTGCTCAACTCATTACTGACTGGATAAATGCAAATTTTAAAAACCCTGAATGATTACTTCTTACCTATTAGGTTGACTAATAGGACAGCAAAGAAAAATAACAAATGTTAAAGGGGAAGTGTGGAAACTGAAACATTAATGCCCTGTTGGTGGAGTTGTGAATTGATGCAATCTTTAGAGCAATACATAATAACTTCAATAATGTAAATTAGGACACTAAAATGAGGGAAAGCAAGAAATAATTAATCAATATTGGCTCCTCAAAAGAAATGCGGAATTACTTCCTTCCTTACAGTACAGTGGTGGGGTACTGGAGATATGCTCACTGTATTGTTTGGTTTTGCTTATACATTTTTTTTTGTATAAGGTCCGTTTGGGGATGGATATGTAATTTCCAGGTAATACTGTGAGGTTCAAACAAAAAGTGCTCAACCTTACTAATAGGATATAAATAGGATATAAATAAAAAATCACTTTGAAATACTACTTCATAACTCCAAAATGGAAAGCATAATTCAAAATCATTCATTGGTATGCTGTGTAGAAACCGATCCATCAAATCATGTCTAGTGCAATTATGAACTTGAGTAATCTTTGACAATCAATTTGGCAGTTTGCATTAAAAGTTACAGGTAAGTCTGCTATTTGACTCAATAATTATGTCATTGTGAAAATATTTTGAAAGTGTTATTTTCTTTAAAATTAAAGAGGAAGAGAAAGTTTATCTAGGTGAAAATTTTTTCATAACAGCTTTATGTTAGAAAAAATAAAGTAGAAAACATCCTGATTCTGCACTCCTTCAAAAATTCTCTGTATTCAGAGGACCTAAATCCAAATGCTAACTCTGGTGTTCTATTTTGTTACCAGAGAGCTTAATATAGACTTTTAGTTTGGGTTTAACATTGACGACAATTGTTTTCATGAATTAAATATAATTTTTGCATTTTCAAATGAAGTTTTATTATCTTTACAGATGTAAATTCTATTAGACTTATATCATCTCCTCCATATGTGTGACTTATCCAGGCTGTCAGGAGTGGAATTTTAACTAGATCTAGCTCTAAGACCAGCTATTCTATCCATTACACCTGGCTTCCTGCCAACTCTTGCCTGGATTAGGTTAGATCTAACCCTTAATGACAATACAAAATGCTAAATATTCTCTCTCTTGGTCAATACAAAAGTCCCAAGATGCCCCCTGACCTTCCCTCCTCCTACTATCTAGCCATTCATCCATCAGATCTCTGTTTTTCAGTACTTTGGACACATGAAGTCATTAATGATTAGCATTTATATATTGATTTAGGCTTTTTCAAAGTATTTTATGTATGTTACTCCATTTGACGCCCACAAGAACCCTGTGGAAAATGATATTATTCTTATTTTTTGGATGGTGACATTGAAGGTAAGTGAACTTGGCCAGAGTCACATAGCTATTAAATAGTTGAGGCAGGATTTGGTCTTTCTGGTTCCCAGATACACTGTTTTAACTCATCTATGTGGGTATTTCTACTACCTGGACAGATTCCAGCCCTTTCAAACCTCCTCCCCTAGTTTGTATAGTTGGTATGGTGGTAAGAGAAAAGCTATGGTTTGTCTCAGGTCCACTTTCCTCAACCATAAAATGGGGATCCCAACAATTCCTTCCTCACAAGAACTGTTCTGAGGACCAGATGAGGTCTTAAATATGTATTCCATGTAAAGTACCTGCCAATTTTTATTCCTTTTTAAATTTTTTTCTCAATAATATTTTATTTTTTCCAAATATACATATGATAGTTTTCAACATTCATTTTTGTAAAACTTTATGTGCCAAAGTTTTCTCCTTACCTCCCTTACCTTGCCTCTCCTCAAGACAGCAAGCAACCTATCATAGGTTAAATGTATACTTTCCTCTTAAACATATTTTCACAGATTCACTTTTGTCTTCCCCATAATCTGTTTCCTCTTCATTCTTTCCTCTAGAGCAAACATTAATTCATAACTCAGTAAACAATCAGCCTGCCTTTTTTTTATTAAAGCTTTTTATTTGTATAACATATGTATGGGTAGTTCCCCAGAATTGATCTTTACAAAGCTTTCCATTACAAATTTTAACCCCAGTCCCTTCCCCTCCCCTAGATGGCAGGAAGTCCACTACATGTTAATAATGTTGAAATACTTCACAAGTTGTGCAAGAAAAATCCTGTCTACAAGAAAAAAAATCAGAGAAAGGAAACACAATGCAAGCAAACATCAATAGAGATCATGAAAATGTTAGGTTGTGATCCATATTTCATATCCCTCTCTCTGGGTGTATATGGTTTTCTTCACTGAACAACTGGAACTGGTTTGAGACAATTCTTTGTTGCAGAGAGCCATGTCCATCAGAATTGATCATCATGTAATACTGTTGTTGCTGTGTATAATGATCTCCTGGTTCTGCTCGTTTCACTCAGCATCACTTCATGCAAGCCCCTCCAGGCCTCTCTGAAATCGTCCTGCTGGTTGTTTCCTACAGAACAATAATATTCCATAACATTCATATACCATAGTTTATTCAGCCACTCTCCAATTAATGGGCATCCCTTCAGTTTCCAGTTTCTAGCTCCTACAAAGAGGGCTGCCACAAACATTCTTATACATGCGGGTCCCTTTCCCTCCTCTAAGATCTCTTTGGGATATAGGCCCAGTAGAAACACTGCTGGGTCAAAGGGTATGCACAGTTTGACAACTTTTTGAGCATAGCTCCAAATTGCTCTCCAGAATGGTTGGATACGTTCACAGTTCCACCAACAATGTATTAGTGTCCCAGTTTTCCCACATCTCCTCCAACATCCATCATTATCTTTTCCTGTCATTTTAGCCAATCTGACAGGGGTGTAGTGGTACCTCAGAGTTGTCTTAATTTGCATTTCTCTGATCAATAGTGATTTGGAGCAACTTTTCATATGACTAGAGATGGTTTTAATTTCATCATCTGAAAATTGTCTGTTCATATCCCTTGACAACTTATCTATTGAAGAGTGGCTTGAATTCTTATATATATGAGACAATTCTCTATAAATTTTAGAAATGAGGCCTTTATCAGAACCATTAAATGTAAAGATGAT